>JAKOOJ010000056.1:547614-593458 GCA_022577455.1 Arizona elegans
TAAGGTGCCAGATGAGCGTCCAACCGGGCAAAAAAACAAACAAACAAACAAACAAGAGGCCACCCCCGTTTCCCAGATTTGGTTGCTTTGCTGTCCCAAATGGATGGAGCACCAAGGGGTGATTTTCTGGAAGGGGGAGCGGAGCTAGAGGGTCCTATCATATTGAAGGAAGGTAGGCGTGCAGCCCACAAGGCAGAACAGCCAACAAAAGTTAAGACGGCGAAAAGGGAGGGTTGAGAAAGGAGAAAAGGAAGGACAGAGAAAGGTATGTGGGAGTTTTTTCCCCTCATTTACCCCTCCCCCCAAAAAACAGCACCCCAACATTCAGGACATCCCATTAGAATAGAATAGAATAGAATTCAGAATAGAATAGAATAGAATAGAATAGGAAAGGAATAGAATAGAATAGAATAGGAAAGAATAGAATAGAATAGAATTCAGAATAGAATAGAATAGAATAGAATTCAGAATAGAATAGGAAAGAATAAAATAGAATAGAATAGAATTCAGAATAGAATAGAATAGAATAGAATTCAGAATAGGAAAGAATAGAATAGAATAGGAAAGAATAGAATAGAATAGAATAGGAAAGAATAGAATAGAATTCAGAATAGAATAGAATAGAATTCAGAATAGAATAGAATAAAATAGAATAGAATAGAATAGGAAAGAATAGAATAGAATTCAGAATAGAATAGAATAGAATAGAATAGAACAGAATAGAATAATAGAATAGACTAGGAAAGAATAAAATAGGAAAGAATAGAATAGAAGAATAGGAAAGAATAGAATAGGGAAGAATAGAATAGAATAGAATAGAATAGAATAGAATAGAATAAGAAAGAATAGAATAGAATTTTTAAATTTTTATTTATTTTATTTTTATTTTATTTAACGAATCCCAGATTAAATCTTCCCCAAATCCAGCAGGGACTCCAGTCTCCTATTTCAGTTCCTTCCTCAACTTGGCGGCCCTCCATCTGGGCGCATGGGTTAGAGGCCTCCCATGCTGGCTGGGGAAGATGGGGACTGTAGTCCAAAACTCTTGGAAGCCTGCAAAGCTGCTTCCAGAACCGGGCCAGAGCGGAAGAGTCCAACGGGTTCCGTTTTTGCCACCCGGGGCCGGTCAGAAGTAGCCGGTGACGGTGGAAAAGCTCATTTCTTTCCCAGTTGAGCTTTTGCCTGTTCCAGTTTAGCCACCACGGTGGCGTCGGTACATTTGGAGAGGATGAGAACCATTTCCGCTTCATTCTTGCGCTCCACGGCGGCTTCGGCAGCGTGGCTGAAGTCCCTACGGCCACGGAAGGAAGAAAAACGACATTAAAAAAGAATTCGGAGGCTCATTCGGTCCCTTCCGGAGATAATTTTTTGCCCATTGGAGAATGCTAAGTGACTAGTCCTCATGAAGGGAGCATTTCCCTAAACTAGCCAGCTAATCCCTCACCCACCCACCCCCTGCAGCATTTCTTGAGGAGAATTAAAAGCTGCGCCTCGCCGAAAATGGCGCCGATCTCATGTTTGTTTGTTTTTTCAACAAAAGTTTTTAATTTTTTTATGTTCAAATAACCAAACAATACAAAATGAATTATTATACATCATTTCCCCCTCCAACTCCCCCGCCCCGACTTCCCAGAGCAAAAACAGAATATAGCATTTAATAAACATAAGCTAAAATATACTAACTACTACAGGATTCAAAACTCTCTCACACTCGTTAACTCCCCCTTTAAAAATTCTACTTCAACCTTCCTTTTATAAATTCTCTTATCACATTTCACATTTATGAAGAAGAAAAAAAAACCTATAATCTTAATTTAAGCATTTTAAAATTTCTCAATACATTAAGAAAACATTCTCCAAAATGTAAGTTTCAAAACTTTCAAGAAGTTATCCATCAAATTTTTAAGTTAGCCATCTTTAAACTTCAGTACTTTAAAACTACAATAAAGTTCAAAAAGTTATCCAACTTTAGTTAAACCTTTTAACATCGTTTTAAGCGCGCGGCGGAATATAACCAGTCTTTCTTTTCTTTCTATATGATCTCATGTTTTTTTTAAAGGGGCCTCTGATAAATATGGCAAATATATTTAGATAAAAAGCAGGGTTTTTTTTTTCTTTTTTTGGCCTTTGGGTTCAAATTCTGCCGTTCCTCAGCTTTAAAATCACAAACTGGGGTGGATTCATTGAGACAATCTAGTTTAGTGTTTCTCAACCGTGGCCCCTTTAAGACGTGTGGGACTTCAACTCCCAGAATTCCCCCAGCCGGCATTGCCGGCTGGGGGAATTCTGGGAGTTGAAGTCCCACACGTCTTAAAGGGGCCACGGTTGAAAAACGCTGATTTCATCCAACTCTTGCTGAAGGCAGGAATCCAGAGTTTCTACCAGCCCTGACAGATGGCTGTCCGCCTGAACTCACCCGCAGAACAGCAGCCTGCCCTCTGAGTAACCAAGGCTGCCTAATGGCTCCCGCCTAAATTTTGCCTTACCTTTTTCCCCAAATCTCCTTTTTTGGGGGGGAATTTAAATCTATTCTCCTGCCTTTTGCCTTGAGGGAGGACAGCTCTGGACCTCTCTTTTTTTTGGGGGGGTGAGCCCCAAATGTTTGTAGGGGTCTCTCATGTACCCTCTTGGTAGGATTTCACTGTGAAATTGGCTGAAAATGCACCCCAGTTCAAATCAGAGGAGCAAGGCCAGAAAGGCTCTGACCAACTTCGGGGGGGGAGGATGGGGAGGTGGGCTGAGATTCTGGGGAGGGGGTGGGGGGCACGCCTGCTACCTACCCCACCAAGAGGAGAGCCTTCACTTTCTGTTCGGGAGTGACTCGGGCGGCGTACTTCTTGGCTTCGCTCGGGTTGGCGTACTTCATGCTGATCTCAGCAAAGGGCTGCAAGGAAGGAAAGGGGACCAAACGGTGATCGTGCGCAAAGTGCCAGGCCAACCACAAGGCCAATTCTTGGGGTTTGTTTCCCTCCACCCACCCAAGACCTTGATTCGCCTTGGTGGAAGCTTCCATTAAGGAAAACGTCGAGGAATTTTAATAGGGAAGGGAGCTCTTAAGTCTGATAATCTCTCTTGAAGACATGGTCAGAAGTCATTATATTTCATGTGATGCTCTTTCTTTCTTTCTTTCTTTCTCTTTTGTTTCTTCTTTCCTTCCTTTTACTTTTCTTCCTACCTTTTCATTCCTTCCTTCCTCTTTACCTCCTTCCTTCCATCTCAATCCTTCCTTCCTTCCTCCCTTCCCTCCATCTCAATCCTTCCTTCTTTCCTTCCATCTCAATCCTTCCTTCCTTCTCTTTCCTTCCATCTCGATCCTTCCTTCCTTCCTTCCATCCATCTCCAACCTTCCTTCCTTCCCTCCCTCCCATCTCAATCCTTCCATCTCAATCCTTCCTTCTTTCCTTCTCTTTCTTTCCATCTCAATCCTTCCTTCTTTCCTCCCTTCCCTCCATCTCAATCCTTCCTTCTTTCCTTCCATCTCAATCCTTCCTTCCTTCTCTTTCCTTCCATCTCGATCCTTCCTTCCTTCCTTCCATCCATCCATCTCCAACCTTCCTTCCTTCCCTCCCTCCCATCTCAATCCTTCCATCTCAATCCTTCCTTCCCTCCCTCCCTTCCATCTCAATCCTTCCTTTCTTCTCTTTCCATCCATCTCCATCCTTCCTTCCTTCCCTCTCTCCCATCTCAAGCCTTCCTTCCTTCCCTCCCTCCCTTCCCTCCATCTCAATCCTTCCTTCTTTCCTTCTCTTTCTTTCCATCTCAATCCTTCCTTTCTTCTCTTTCCATCCATCTCAATCCTTCCTTCCCTCCCTCCCTCCCTTCCCTCCATCTCAATCCTTCCTTCTTTCCTTCTCTTTCTTTCCATCTCAATCCTTCCCTCCCTCCCTTCCCAGTTTTTCTGATTTTGAAAAATGGCTGGGAACGGAGAAACAATGACTCCGTCCTTCAGAAACAGGACACCGACACCCAAAAACCTCAAACTTGACTTTTTTGCCCTTCAAAAAAGTGGTGGTGAAGATTTTGGACAAGGTTTCCCAAGATCCATTCAGGGAGAGCTTGAAACTGCAGTTCCTAACTATGGACTTCAACTCCCAGAATTCTCATCAATGGCCTTTGCTGACTCTGGGACTTCTGGGATTTCAGATCCACCTACTTGGAAATGCCCAAGATTGGGACGCAACGTCCTACAAAACATTTCTGGGATCTGGTTGGGTTTTTTTTGGTTTTTTGTTTTTGATCTGTCTACTTTTCCCCAGGATGTCTTCCTGGACGTTGATAGAATTCAAGTGTATTGAGTTACGAAAACAGGCCCACCACGGTTGACCCATCCTCTTCTCACCAGGTAGCCAATAGGTGACTTTTTGGATTTGGAGAACTTCTCTAGATCTTCCCAGGCCCCTTGTTCCGCCAAGGCGCTGATCTTCAGCCACCAGAACCTGTCAAGACAGCAAGGGAACAGACCAAGAACTAACATCTGTCTCCCAACTTGAGGTTCTCCAGATGTGTTGGAAGACACGCGTGCCTTTTTGAGGAAAGCCAAGCGAGAATATATGAAATATCTCATTCCAGTCCATCTTAAACCAGAGTTGAAGCCAGAGGGGTCCAACCTTGGCAATTTTAAGATCTGTGGACTACAATTCCCAGAATTCCCCAGCCAGCGAATTCTGGGAGTTGAAGTCCACAAGTTTTAAAGTTGCCAAGACTGGATATCCCTGATTTAAACCCTCTGGAACCTCATTGTCCAAGGAGACCACAAGGCACATTTCCGATCAAGGGATGGAGATTAAGTAAATTCTGGGATTTGATCACCAAATCCAGCTAACTTGTGAGAAGGATCTTGGAGTCCTAATGGACAATGACTTAAGTATGAGCCAGCTGTGTGCAGCAGCAACCAAAAAAGCCAACACAGTCCTACAATTGCATTAATAAAGGGATAGAATCAAGATCACGTGACATATTAGCACCACTTTATAAAGCTTTAGTAAGGCCACACTTGGAATCCGGCATCCAGTTTTGGCCGCCACGATGTAAAAAAAAGATGTGGAGACACTAGAAAGAGTGCAGAGAAGAGCAACCAAGAGGATTAGGGGACTGGAGGCTAAAACATAAATAGAACTCGTATTTAAATCCACTAGGATTCCAAGATCCCTCTTGCAGGAATTGAGTATGTCTAGTTTAATGAAAAGAAGGACAGGGTAGAAGTCTTCTAATATTTGAGGGGCTGCCCCAAAGAAGAGGGGGGTCAAGCTATTCTCCAAAGCCCATGAAGGCAGGAGAGGAAGCAACGGATGGAAACTCATCAAGGAGAGAAGCAACCTGGAACTAAGAAACTTCTTAACAGTGAGAATAATTAACCAGTGGAACAGCTCGCCACCAGAAGTTGTGGGAGCTAGATGGAGATCGCTCAGGAGAATGTTTTGATTATTTTGTTTAATAGAGCACAACAAGTTGTACGAGATGGCCAACTTTTGTTTCTCTCAACAAAATATTGCAGGAGATATTATGTCTCAAAGTTGCTGAAACCTTAAGAGTCATACTTTCCTGAAATCAGACCACTTGACATGGAATGACCCTATTCTATCTTGAATCACCCGGATTAATCTATCCTGTGTCAGCACTCCAAACTACATTTGTTCCAGTGCTGACATAAGGAGGAGAAGAGGGGGCAGCTGGCAAGAGGACGCTTGACTTTTCACCTACTTATTTTCCCTGAAGATAATATCCCCTAGGAGATGAGATGGGAGGGGGGGACATTCCTGGGAGCTGAAATAGTAGATATGGGAAGAGTGATTTGGAAGAGGGCCAATGAGATGCAGAGAATTGGGGAATGGAAAGGGAAGGTTTAGGGTCAGGAAGTCAGTGTTGGCTACGACATAATTGGGGACAGGTTGTCGTACTTAATAAATGAAAGATTTTATCAAAGACTATTTGTTTGGAAATGCAATTTATTTGAGACGACACTGAAACCTGACATCCTGGTTTATTCCTCTCTGAGTGGAAGAGAACCCCAACTGTGAGAAGGAACAGGCCTGCCCCTTTCAAAGCAGCTTTTGGAGACCACAGCCCTCTCCCCAGGACTGTCCTCACCGTTTATCAGGGATCCGGAAATCCCGGTAAAGTTGCTCGGCTAACTTGTGCTTCCCATCCAGAATGAGGCTGTAGACGGTGTCGTGCAGAGAAAGGTCCACATAGGGTTTGTCGAAGTCGTCCTGGAAGCGACGCTGTTGACGCAAGAGCTTGATCTGGTCTTCAGTGGCCTGGTGAGCAGAAGAAGGAAAAAGCACATGGCTTTTCAGACGGGTCTAGGACAACTCGCTACGGCCAATCCAACACAGCCATCTTGCCTTGGCCAACTTGCTATGGCCAACATGCCATGGCCAACACACCATGGCCATCTTGCCATGGCCAACATGCCACAGTCATCGTGCCACGGCCAACACACTATGGCCCACTTGCCACAGCCAACACACCATGGCCATCTTGCCATGGCCAACATGCTATGGCCAACTTGCCATGGCCAACATGCCACAGTCATCGTGCCACGGCCAACACACTATGGCCCACTTGCCACAGCCAACACACCATGGCCATCTTGCCATGGCCAACATGCTATGGCCAACTTGCTATGGCCAACATGCCATGGCCAACACACTATGGACATCTTGCCATGGCCAACATGCCACAGTCATCATGCCATGGCCAACACACCATGGCCATCTTGCCATGGCCAACATGCCACGGTCATCGTGCCATGGCCAACACACTATGGCCCATTTGCCACACCCAACATACCATGGCCATCTTGCCATGACCAACACACTATGGCCCATTTCCACACCCAACATACCATGGCCATCTTGCCATGACCAACACACTGTGGCCAACTTGCCACACCCAACATACCATGGCCATCTTGCCATGGCCAATACGCCATGGCCAACTTGCTATGGCCAACACGCCATGGCCAACTCACCACACCCATCTTGCCACGGCCAACAGAAATCCTGCTCCCAATTGCAGTCATGAGTGAATGATGTGCACTCCAGAGCAAGCTCTCTTTGGCCCACGGTACCCTCGAGCCCTCACCTTGGCTGCGAACTCATTCTTGGCTTTGTAGTACTCGTCAACTGCGTTCTGCAGACTGGCCACACGCCCCTCGATCCACTGAGGAAGAAAACAGATCCTGCACGGTTAATCTACTTTGCAAAAAACACCTGAAGCCAAAAGTACTTAAATAAAAGATCAGAGCAATAACAAGAAGAGGGGGCCGACCCATTCTCCAAAGCACCTGAAGGCAGGAGAAGCAAATAGGTGGAAACTAATCAAGGAGAGAAGCAACCTGGAATTAAGGAGAAACTTCCTGGCAGTGAGGACAATGAACCAGTGGAACAGCCTGCCTCCAGAAGGTATGGGTGCTCCATCACTGGTGGCTTTTAAGAAGAGACTGGACAGCCACTTGTCTGAAATGGTGTAGGGTTTCCTGCCTGAGCAGGGGGTTGGACTAGAAGACCTCCAAGGTCCCTTCCAATTCTGTTATTCTGTTCTGTTCTATTTTGTCTGCCTCCCTTTCCAAATGTTTCCAGGCCCACCTCCAGAGATTTCAACCAGAACCTTAAGGACTAGAAACTTTCAGAGAGGAATCACTGAACTTAATTAATTAATTGTGGTTTGTCTATCTTCCCTTTTAACCACCAATGCAAAAGATTTGCAGGCTACTTGGGAGAATGTGCAATGCAGGTGTGAAAATATATATTTTTCCTGGTCTCAGAGGGGCACCTCTCCGGATCGGAATCTGCCAGCCGTTTTTGGATGCCCACTGCCACGTTGCAATGGTACCCACCTTCTCGCTGACGTAGCTGCTACGGACGTGGAAGTTGCCCAGCTCTTGGTGGTTGTCGTCTTGATTGTAGAGATCTTTGAGTGTGTTGGGCTCCTTATGTTTGCAGAACTGAGGAGGGACAAGAGTGGTACGTGGAAAAGGTTGGGTATAAATCGATTAATCATCCTCATTCTCGTGGCTATTTGTTTTTTTTTTTATTTAAGAACATTTTAATTTTTTAAATTATACTTATTTATCAAATGTACACGCTTCGCCTCGCGCCCAGGAGTAAACCTAGGAGGCTTAAAAGACGTTATTTGGAGACTTTTACCTCAGCTTTATTTTATTTTATTTATTTTATTTCCTTATTCATGGGTAGTTTGTTGACAAAAAGCCTAAAAGATTGAAAACAAAAGGCAAAATATGAAACTTTGATTTAGGTTTTTACCGATTAGATAGATGTGCTGTTCTAGAAACGGCTGGTTTAAGCTACAGCTGGTCCTCAACTTACGACAGTTCATTTAGTGACCGTTTGGAGTCACAACGGCACTGAAAAAGGTGAATTAACACCGTTTTTCACACTTATGACCCTTGCAGCATCCCCGTGTCAACGGTCAAGGTTTACCTTCGGATGCTTGACAACTGACTCATATTTTATGACAGTCGCAGTGTCCCAAGGTCACACAACCTCCTGACCAGCGAAATCCATGGGGAAGCCCGATTCGCTTAACAACCGTGTTACTAACTTAACAAATGCAGTGATTTGCTTAACATATGTAGCCGGAAAAGTTGTAAAATGGAGCAAATGTCTGAACGAATGTCTCACTTAGCAACATAAATTTTGAGCTCGCTGTATTATGTAAAAACTAAGAAGTAGAGCGTTGATGTTAAGGCCTTATTCTACTGCAACGAAAGGAGTCAGAAGTCAATGCCTTTTCTTTCATTTTTTCTCTTCTTTCCCTTCCCTTTTCCCTTTTATTTTATTTCCCCAGGGGAAAATAAAATAAAACAAAGGGAAAAATAAAATGATCTATTGATCATTTGAGCTAGTCCTCAAACCATTTCTTTAGTGATCATTTGAAGTTACGACGACACTGAAGAAAGTGAATTATGACCGTTTTTCACACTTACGACCGTTGCAGCATTTCCCCCCCGGTCATGTGATCAAAATTCAGACGCTTGGCAATTGATTCATATTTATGACAGCTGGTTGGAATGTCTCAGGGTCACATGATCCCCTTTTTGTGACCTTCTGACACATAGAGTCAACAGGGAAGCCCGATTCACTTAACAACCATGTTACAGGGCATCCTCGACGTACGACCACAATTGAACCCAACATTCCTGTTGCTAAGTAAGTCATTTGTTAAGTGAGTTTTGCCCCATTTTATCACTGTCCTTGTCCTGGTTGTTAAGTGAATCACTGCAGTTGCTGTGTTTAGTAACACGGGCGTTAAGGGAATCTCGCTTGCCTGTTGACTTTGCTCATCAGAAGGTCGTAAAAGGGGATCACATGACCAGGAGGATGCCGCAACGGTCGTATGTGTGAACAACGGTCATAAGTCGCTTTTTTTCAGTGGCATTGTAACTTCGAGCAGTCATGAAACGAACTGTTGTAAGTCGAGGACTACCTGTACTAATCAACGGTGGTGATTCAGTTAACAACCGTTGTGAAAATCAAAACTCAGTTAACAATTGTCTTGATTTGCAATGGAGGTTTGGGCCTTAATTGTTGTCGAAAGTTGAGAGCAGTGTTTTTCATATTTGGCAAGTTTAAGATGGGTGGACTTCAACTCCCAGAATTTCCCAGCCAGCTGGCTGGGGAATTCTGGGAGTTGAAGTCCACCCATCTTAAACTTGCCAAATTTGAAAAAAAACTGTTCCACGACGACAAGAAATCCTTCACACACAGCAAGGAGGCTCAGAACTTGAATTTTGGGTTGGATCAGAGACACCCAGAATCCTCCAGCCTCAAAATCTGGAGATTCATATATTCCCAGATGCGCAGATTAGGGGGTCCGGTCTGTTTCTCTGTATCTCAGCCGGCTTCCGTGCAGTGTCAGCAACGGGGCGTGTGAAGCCCAGAGCCTCACCTGACGGTAGAGACTCAACGCCACGGGCTGGTTCTGCAACGCCATGAAGAAATCGCCCCGGCCGAGTTCGTCCTTCAGGCGCGAGATGACGGTGTAAACTGAGCAGGAAGAAAAGCAGAAAAGGAGAACATTTGCCAGCCTGTTCCATCCATCCTCTCGGCTGGGGAGGATGGGGCCTGCAATTCTCACCTGAGATAGCTGCCTAATAGAGCTCTTGCTCTAACCCTAACCCCTGGCAGGAAATATTCTACAGGAGGTTATGAAAAAAAAAATCCCTTTTTTTCCCATCCAGGGCTGGATTTAGCATAATCTGCAGGGGCTTGAGAGGGAAAGATTGCTAAAATGGCTGGATATTCTGTATTTTTATTGTGATTTTCTCTCTCTCTCTCTCTCCCCCTCCCTCCCTCTCTGATATCTCAATATCCATCTCAATATACTGTGTAACTATCATCTACCGTGTTTCCCCGAAAATAAGACCCTGTCTTATATTTTTTTGAAACTCGAAATAAGCACTTGGCCTTATTTTCGGGGAGGCCTTATTATTTTGGGGAGCGTGCAGGAAACCAGAGGAAATGGCGGGGACCAGCTGCGCGTGAGTTTAAATATTTTCAGGGATGGCTTATTTTCGGGGGGGGGGCGGGGGCTTATTTTAGTGCATGCACTCAAAAGCCCAATTGGGCTTATTATTAGGGGAGGTCTTATTTTAGGGGAAACATGGTATATAAGTACGTATGTATGTATGCATCCATCCGTCTTCATATATATCTCAATATCTTTTTCTGTCTGTCTCTATCTGCCTATCTATCTTTCTTTCTCTCTCTCTCTCTCTCATATCTATCTGTCTGTCTATCTATCTATATCTACCTATCTATCTCTACATACCTACCTACCTACCTTGATATCTCTCTCTCTCAATATCCATCTCAAAATATAACGATCATCTACCATGTTTCCCCGAAAATAAGACCCTGTCTTATATTTTTTTTGCACCCCGAAATAAGCGCTCGGCCTGATTTTCAGGGAGGTGTTATTATTTTGGGGCATGTGGAGCAAGACGGGGCTCCTCTTGCCATCTTACCTGATTTCCAGCTCTGTCTCCCTAACCTTAACCAGAGGAAATGGCAGGGGCCGGCTGAACATGCATTTAAATATTTGGGGAGAGGGCTTATTATCTGGGGAGGTCTTATTTCGGGAAAACACAGTACACATATGTATGTATGTATTTATGTATGCATCTTCATATCTATCTCAATATCTCTGTCTATCTATCCATCCATCTATCCATCCATCCGTCCATCCACCTTGATATCTATCTCAATATCTCTGTCTATCTATTCATCCATCCATCCATCCATCCATCCTTCTTCATATCTATCTCAATATCTCTGTCTGTCTGTCTATCTATCCATCTATCTATCCATCCATCCGTCCATCCATCTTGATATCTATCTCAATATCTCTGTCTATCTGTACCTACCTATAATCTATGTAATCTATCTCATTATCCCATCCATCCATCCATCCATCCATTCATCCATATCTGTCTCTATCTGTCTGTCTGTCTCTCTATTCATCCATCCATCCATCCATCCATCCATCCTTCTTCATATCTATCTCAATATCTGTCTGTCTGTCTATCTATCCATCTATCTATCCATCCATCCGTCCATCCACCTTGATATCTATCTCAATATCTCTGTCTATCTGTACCAACCTATAATCTATGTAATCTATCTCATTATCTCATTCATCCATCCATCCATCCATCCATCCATCCATCCATCCATCTATATCTGTCTCTATCTGTCTGTCTGTCTCTCTATTCATCCATCCATCCATCCATCCTTCTTCATATCTATCTCAATATCTCTGTCTGTCTGTCTATCTATCCATCTATCTATCCATCCATCCGTCCATCCACCTTGATATCTATCTCAATATCTCTGTCTATCTGTACCTACCTATAATCTATGTAATCTATCTCATTATCCCATCCATCCATCCATCCATCCATCCATCCATCCATCCATATCTGTCTCTATCTGTCTGTCTGTCTCTATTCATCCATCCATCCATCCATCCATATATGTCTGTCTGTCTGACTCTCTCTATTCATCCATCCTTCTTCATATCTATCTCAATATCTCTGTCTGTCTGTCCATCCATCCATCCATCTACCTTGATATCTATCTCAATATCTCTGTCTGTATCTACCTACCTACTTATCATCTATGTAATCTATCTCATTATCTCATCATCCATCCATCCATCTATATCTGTCTGTCTCTCTGTCTATCTATCTGTCTGTCTGTCTCTCTATTCATCCATCCATCCATCCATCCATCCATCCATCCATCCACATATCTATCTCAATCTCAATCTCAATCTCAATCTCAATCTCTCTCTCTCTCTCTCTCTCTCTCTCTCTCTCTCTCTCTCCATCCTCCCCCCCCACCCCCCGATTTACCCAGGTCGCTGTCCCCGCTCTCAATG
Source organism: Arizona elegans (assembly GCA_022577455.1). NCBI lineage: Eukaryota > Metazoa > Chordata > Lepidosauria > Squamata > Colubridae > Arizona > Arizona elegans. The sequence goes on from JAKOOJ010000056.1 coordinate 560,020, forward strand.
GCTCTGCTCAACGCCAGCTGGCTTCTTTTCATGGTCAGTAAAAGAGGCACCTGCTTTCCCGGCCGGGGTTCGTATTCCAGCAGCTGCAAAATAAATAAATAAATAAATAAAACACAAAACACAAGGTTTCCATCAGGAAATTCTGGGAGTTGAAGTCCACACTTCTTCAAGTCGCCGAGGTTGAAAAAAAAAGGCTGATCTGGCATGACCACGAATGACTTTGTTCTCCCTGGCTGAGCCAGTCCGTCTGCCGGAGGCCCATGGAAGCTGAAGCCGTCTGAAATTTTTCAAGGAGCGGGAAGACGACTCCCTTGCATCTAGAAAGCTAGCAGGTCAGGGAAATGGCCAAGATGGAACCCACTCCTCTGAACTGCCCCTTTCCTATAAACATTTCTGCAAACTTACAAGCTGGCAACCCCTAGAAGCGGAGACCCATTTAACTTTTTCTTTCTTTCTTATTTCTTAAATTGTATTTATTTATTAAAATTTTAAGCCGACCATCTTTCTCCTGCGGGGTGACTCTGGATCAAATATTGGAAATAATGAGAGGGACCTTGGAGTCCGAGTGGACGATCACTTGAATATGAGTCAGCAGCCAAAAAAGCTTTAATTAATCAGAATAGAGTTGGAAGGGACCTTGGAGGTCTTCTAGTCCAGCCCCAAGCAGGAGACCCTCTATCATTTCAGACAGTTGGCCAAGATAGAACTAAGATCAGATGAAATAATAGTAGTACCGCTTTATAAAGCCTTAGTAAGACCACACCAATTTTGATCACCATATTACAAAAAAGATATTGAGACTTTGAAAAAGTGTAGAGAAGAGCAACTAAGATGATTAAGAGGCCTGGAGATAAAAACATAAGAATGGCTGTAGGATTTGAGTTTGACTGGGGGGTGGGTGGGGGGTGGGACAGTATTCCAGTATTTGAGGGGCTGCCCCAAAGAAGAGGGGGGTCAAATTATTTTCCAAATCACCTGAAGGCAGGACAAGAAAGAAAACAGCAAATAGAAAAGGAACCAGAAACATTCTTGTTAGGAATCTTTACAAAACCAGATCCCAAAGAAATGAAGTATTTGATGCTACATATCTTAACAGCAGCACAAATAACATATGCAAAAAATTGGAAACAGGAAAAAATCCCAACTGAAGAAGAACGAATAGATAAAATCTTAGAATGCGCTGAGATGGACAGATTAATAAAAGAAATTAAAGAAAAAGAAGAGACAAGACTACTACAGAATATGGAATAAAGGGTATAATTTTTTTTTTTTTTGCTTTAATTTATATGCCATCCTTCTCCGGAGACTCAGGGCGGTTTACAGTGCGTTAAGCAATAGCCTTCATACTTTTGTATATTTATACAAAGGATGGAAGGCTGAGTCGACCTTGAGCCTGATGAGATTTGAACTTGCAGTAATTGCAAGCAGCAGATATTAATAACAGTGCTTTAGTCCACTGTTCTACAGGCTCTTATTTGGCTTAACACTATCAATAAAGAGCAATAAATACAAGGAGAAAAGAACAGAAATACTATATACACACACACACACACACACACATATATATATATTATATTGAGTGGTATAATTATGTATATAATATGAATGTAGAAATGTAAAACAGTAAAGATATAATCAAAATATATAGATCTCTACAGAAAGAGGAGGGGGGAAGAGAAGAGAAGGAGAAGTAGGGGAAAAAGAAGGAGTATTAGACTAAGAAATAGGGGAAGAAGTATAAAATATCAAATGGAAGACCACTATGAAACAATGCTTAAAAAGGATAAGCTATTTATACGTTGTATGTTGTGCAAATGTCAATTTTGTGTTTTAATAAAATTTATAATTTTTTTAATAAAAAAAGAAAAGAAAGAATGGGTGGAAACTAATCGAGGAGAGAAGCAACCTGGAATTAAGGAGAAACATCCTAACAGTGAGGACAATTAGCCAGTGGAACAGCCTGCCACCAGAAGTTGGGGGTACTCCATCACTGGAGTTTTGAAGAAGAGATTGGGTAGCCAGAATGGTAATGGGTCTCTTGCTTGAGAAGGGGGCTGGAGTAGAAGACCTCCAAGGTCCCTTCCGGCTCATTCATTCTACTCCCATTCCTTCTTGAGAGGATGCCTGTTGCTTCCTGCTTCTTGGACCCTCCTTCCTTCCCAGTCCTTCCTCGGGATGGATCCGAATCCATTTCCCTCGAACCTTAATAGCCAGCTCTGGCCGGTTGCTCTCGTAAGCCTGGGTCGCGATGTCCGAATACGAAATGCCCACGGCGTCGCCGAGTTTCTGGTTGATGACTTGGGCCAATTCTTCATCAGATTTGTCTCTCTGTTGGACCTGAAAACGGCGTGGAACAAAGAGGTGGGCGTTAAAAATGCGATTTTGGATCGTCCTCACTTAACGACCATTTGCTTAGCGACCGTTTGAAATTACGAATGAAGGGACTTACGACCGGAGCCCAAAGTTAAGAGTCATGGCATCAAGATGCAATTTCAGGCCGTCCTCGCTTAATGACCGCTTAGCGATTGTTCAAAATTACGAATGAAGGGACTTACGACCCGGGCCCAAAGTTAAGAGCCGTGGCATCAAGTTGCAATTTCAGGCCGTCCTCGCTTAATGACCGTTCGCTTAGCGACCGTTCAAAATTACAAATGGTCTTACAACCCGTGCCCAAAGTGAGGAGCCGTTGGCAGTGCCCGGTGATCGTGTGACTGCGACCTGGGGGTTTGGCAGGCTGTTCACACTTAATGACGGATTTCCAGATCGTACCTTGTAACAGGCCCAGTGGGCCAAAATCCGGCTTATCCCTTGGAATTCGGAGAGACGGAGGTACTCGCAAATCTTGATGGCGATTGGATACAGTCTTCTCAAAACCACCCTAAGATACAACAGCCGAAGGATCAGGTCAGACGGCTAGGCTACCAGCCGTGGTGTTTCTGACAGGCCCGTGGAACAGGGCTCCATCTCTAACCAGGAGCCAAAAGAGAGCCTCCAGCTTTAGGGACAGGCTATCTTTGGTTACAAAAAAGCCACTTTAGTGTAGTGGTTGATATGTCAGGTTAGAAACAGAGAGACATGAAAGACATTTGGACATGAAAGTAAGTTGTGTTATTTGGGGCCAGTCACCAGGAGACGGTGAGTTCTAGTCCCGCCTTAGGCATGAAAGCTGGCTGAATGATTGTGGGCCGATCACCAGGTGATGGCGAGTTCTAGTCCCACCTAAGGCATGAAAGATGAATTCTAGTTATGACTTAAGCATGAAAGTCGGCTGGGTGACTCTGGCCCAATCACCAGGAGACAATGAGTTCTAGTCCCGCCTTAGGAATGAAAATCAACTGGGTGACTTTGGGCCAATCACCAGGACACGGTGAGTTCTAGTCCTGCCTTAGGAATGAAAGCCAGCTGGGTGACTTTTGGGCCAGTCATGAGAAGACGGTGAGTTCTAGTCCCGCCTGAGGCATGAAAGGTGACCAGGTGACTTTGGGCCAATCACACTCTCTCAGCCCTAGGAAGGTGGCAATGGCCAACCAGTTCTGAAAAACCTTGCCAAGAAACGTATCCAGGATGTCTCAAAGAATCAACCAGATTGAATGGAATAATAATAATAATAATAATAATAATAATAATAATAAGCAGCAGCAGCAGCAGCAAGAAAAAATCACAAAGTACCGGGACTTGCAAATTGAAGTTGAGCGACTGTGGAAAAAGAAATCGTGTGTTGTCCTGATTGTAATTGGAGCCCTTGGAGCAATACCGAAAGGGCTACCCCGCTATTTAGAAATTCTAAATTTGCCAGACTTGAACATTTTGACTCTACAAAAAACCATCTTACTCGGAACAGCTTACATCCTCCGACGATACCTTCACAGTTGCTAGGTCCTTGGTTAGGACTCGAGCTGCTGCTATTAACCAGCCTCAAAGGCTGTGAATCTCACCAAAGATTAACTAATAATAATAATAATAATAATAATAATAATAATAATAATAATAATAATAATAATAATAATAATAATAATAATCCAGCATGGTTATTTCATTTGCTGTGTATACTGTCATTTTTGTGTATATAATAATAATAATAATAATAATAAATAAAAAAACAACCATTTTGGCTAATACCGATGCTCAGTCCAAGATTCCCATAAGCCAGAGTAGCCTCTAAACTGAGATCGATCAAGATTTGCCCATTTTTAGATGGAAAAGAGGACAAAATTTAACCCCAATGTGCAATACATTTAGAGGAGAGATAAGTTACCTATCCAGCAAAACCTCCTTGGTCAGCTGTTTATATCTGTAAATCATCTGTTAAGAATTTTCTAAGATTAGTTGGTTTACGTATGTTGAAGGAGGGGAGATCGGAAGGCTGTATGTTATCCCCTCCCCCACCCCAAATTACAGGCAGTCCTCAACTTACAACCATTCATTTAGCAACCGTTTGAAGTTACAGTGGCATTGAAAAAAAGTGACTTATGGCCTGTTTTCACACTTACGACCACTGCAGCATCCCCTTTGCCACATGGCCCAAATTCAGACATTTGGCAGCTCACTCATACTTATGACGGTTGCACTGCACCTGATCCCTTTTTGCAACCTTCTGACGAGCCAAGTTAACGGGGAGGCCAGATTCGCTTAACGAAGTGCAGTGATTCGCTTAACCGTCGGGAGATAAAAGGTGGTAAAAGGGCCCAAAACTCGCTTAACAACGGCCCCGCCGAGCGATGGAAATTTTGGGCTCTGTTGTGGTCGTAAGTCAAGGACTACCAGTCTTTTTGTGAAACGGCATAAACTTCTGATGGACTTTTTGCTAAAAATGGGAACAGAATTGATTTGAGGAGAAAGCAAATTTTTCCAGGATGAATCTGGAAGCAGGTAAAAAAAAAGGCAAAAATCCGGTTTCCCGTGATCCATTTGGGTTCTGCCGTCAGGAAAGGATACTGATCGAAGCTGAGAGGGATCCCAATCTGGTAATCTCGGACGGCGTTAAGCACCCGCAGATCTCGGCAGGTTTCGACAAAGTTTTCCGGTGCAAATTTGTCAATGAAGCATTTTCCAAAAGAGGCAGCCTACAGGTAGAGAAAAAACAATGAGGGAATGATTTTTCTTGTTCAGCGCAAGTTTCTAGTCCTTATGGTATTAAGCGAAGTGGGAAAGCTTGCAAAGGGAATTCTGGGACTTGAAGTCCTTGCATTTTAAAGCGTGCAGGCTGAGGGATTCTGGGAGTTGAAGTCCACCCCTCTTAAAGCATGCCAGTTGAGCAATTCTGGGAGTTGAAGTCCACCAATTTTAAATCATGCTAGCTGGGGAATTCTGGGAGTGGAAGTCCACCCATCTTAAAGCATGCTGGCTGGGGAATTCTGGGGGTTGAAGTCAATCCATTTTAAATCATGCCGGCAGGGAATTGAGCCTTGGTAGCACAGTGGACTAAAGCACTGTTATTAACATCTGCTGCCTGCAATTACTGCAAGTTCAAATCTCGCCAGGCTCAAGATTGACTCAGCCTTCCATCCTTTCTAAGGTAGGTGAAATGAGGACCCAGATTGTGGGGACAATAAGCTGACTTTGTATAAAATATGCAAAAGTATGAAGGCTATTGCTTAACGCATTGTAAGCCACCCTGAGTCTCCGGAGAAGGATGGCATATAAATTAAAGCAAAAAAATAAAAATTATCTGAACTGAAGTCCATGCGTTTTAAAGCATGCCGGCTGGGGAATTCTGGGAGTTGAAGTCCACCCATCTTCAAGCTGTGAAGTTTGCTAACCACTGGTCTATGCCAACCTTGCCTCTGTTCCCCCACCTGAGCTGAAGGCTGGGCCCAGACCCCCTGCAGGGATTTACCTGTCCCCCTTACCTGGAGCAGAGCTTTCTGGATGGGTGGCGAATGTTCGTAGCTGGCTGCTTTAATGCATTGCTCGACGGCCTCGGGAAGCAGTTTCTGGTCCTTGATTTCACGCAGGTATTCATCCGCCTTCTGACTTTCTTTCTGATCAGAGAGAAGAAATGCAACCGGTTTAAATTTGGGCTTCAACTGAGGTCATAAGTCAAGGACTACCCGGACAGAATTGACCACAATTGAGCCCAAATTTTCTGTCGCTAAGCGAGGCAGACGTTAAGAGAGTTTTGCCCCCTTTTACGACCGTTCCTGCCACGATCAATAACCGTATTCCTGCAGTTTTTAACTTATTTAACAATGTCGTTAAGTGAATCGGGCTTCCCCATGGACGCAAAAGGGGGATCACACGACCCCGGGATACTGCGACTGTCATAAATGTGAGTCCGTTGCCAAGCATGTCTGAATTTTGATCACGTGATCACGGGGACACTGCAACGGACGTAAAGTGTGAAAAACGGTCATCAGTCGCTTTTTTACTGCTGTTGCAACTTCGGTCACTAAATGAACTGTTGTAAGTCGAGGATACTGCTTGTATCTACAATTGATGCTTAATAAATAAAACTTTTCCTTAAAATTATAACTGGGGCCTTTCCAAACAATTGTTCCCCAAAGTCATGGATCCCATTTGTGAATATCTTTGCGGCGTTAACACCAGGAGTGTACAGGCAGTCCTCGACTTACAACAGTTCATTTAGTGACTGTTCAAAGTTATGACGGGACTGAAACAAAAAGTGATTTATGGCATTTTTCACACTTATGACCACTGCAGCCTTCCCGTGGTCGCGTGATTTACATTAAGACGCTTGGCAACGGACTCACATTTATGACAGTTGCAGTGTTCCCGGGGTCGCGCGATTCCCTTTTTTGCGACCTTCTGTATATAACTTTTTATAATTTTTTATAAAAATAAACAAACATTTAGTACATCTGTTGCCCCTTCCCTGTGACATCTCGGTGTTATCTTAGGTCCTTCTTCTTCTTTTTCTTCCAAAAAAGAAACTTTCTTCTATCTTGATCTTTATACAAACCATTTTAATATCTCCTTACTAAAACAAAATTCTGCCTATCAAATGTTTAAATATAATCATAAAGCTTTTATCTTTTATATCTCTTTTCCAACCAATAATAGAAACAGTTCCATATCCTATAATACTCTATCTCTTCCCTATCTTTAATCCTTAAAGTCAATCTATTCATTTCTGCAAAAAAAAAAAAATTCAATTTTTTGTGTTGAAAATTAAAAGGAGAAGATTTTTGGCTTGAATTTTGATTTTTTATTCCCCTTGGATTAGAGACTATATACTCAATTAAATTAAATTGGACTCCTAAAGTTTGTTCTCCCATGGATTAAGTCTTGAAGAGTCAGAAGAAGAATTCTTTTTTAAATTTTTATTGTTTTAATTCTCCCATTTTTTCTCCCTTTTTTACTAAATTGACTTTTTTACGAATTTTGATTTTTGATTTTGACTCTAAAACATCTTTCAGCCTTTCTTACTTTTTTTTACTTTTTTGCGACCTTCTGACAAGCCAAGTCAACGGGGGGAGCCCGATTCACTTAACAACCGTCTGATTCACTTAACAATGGCATTGATTTGCTTAACGAGTGTGGTGAGAAAAATCGTAAAATGGGACAAAACTCACTTACCGTACTTTTCGGAGTATATGGCGTACTTTCCGCCCCCAAAAGAGGGTGAAAATGTTGGTGTGTTTTATATACCGAATACGAAGCCCCGAAGCCCCGCCCCTCACATCCCGTTTTTGCGAAAAACTGGACGCGCAGAGGGTTTGGGAGGCCTGCAGAGTGCTCCTGGGGGCTGGGGAGGGCAAAATTTTTTTAATGTCTTTTATTATTATTATTATTATTATTATTATTATTATTATTATTAGTCATATTTCTATGCCGCCCACTCTCCGAGGACTCTTGCTTACCTCTTCGAAATCTTGGTGTGTCTTATAGTCCGAAAAATATGGAAAAATAAATTTCTTACTTAGCAACATCAATTCTGGCCTCCATTGTGGTCGTAAATCGAGACAAGGGAGATTTTTTTTCTAGCATTTTTCTTTCCACCCCTCCTTGGTCATCTTATTTTACCTCATATTCTTTCTGCGCTTCAAGCAGCAAGGCCCCGGGTGACATGGAGGCGATTTTGAAGATCTCCTCGCTGGCCTCTGAAAGAGAGAACAGGGGTGGGAAGTCCCGACTATCGGCCACTTAAAAGTCGGGGAAAGTTTCTAGTCCTCTTTGTTCATGGTCAGACTAGGGAAAGTTTCTAGTCCTCTTTGTTCAGCCAGGAAAACCCACCTGGGATCTCGTGCAGGAATTCGTGAGTGGAGCGAGAGAAAATGCGCACCCCGTCCAGTTCTGGGACCAGGTGCGAATCCTCACTCAGAGGGTATCTGAGGGTTGGCGTTAAGGAATTGAGGAGCCGTTCTTTGGAAATCGATAAGAGAAAGATGATCTCTGCTGATCATTGCCATGCCTCCCCCCTGCCCCACCTCAGGAGACCCCGTAAGCTGGAGAACTCCAGCCACATCCTAAGGTAGGCTGGTTCAAACAATGGAGGCTCAGCATTCTCCGTTGTTGCAAGTCAAGTATTTCAGGGCTGTTGTAAGTTTTGAGTAAGGATACTGAATGCTTTGCTGGTCGCTTCCAGCAACCATAAGGCACCGGTCCCAGGCCATCACAACGGAACGCTGCCGGCTGTGTTGTCGCGTACACCTGCCATGTTAAGAAGAAAGAATAAGTGAGTTGGAAGGGGCCTTGGAGGTCTTCTAGTCCAACCCCCTGCCCATACAGGAGACCCTCTACCATTTCAGACAAATGGCTGTCCACAGTCTCTTCCTAAAAGATTCCAGTAATGGAGCACCCACAACTTCTGGTGGCAAGTTGTTCCACTGGTTAATTATTATAACTGTGAGGAAATTTCTTCTTAGTTCTAGGTTGCTTCTCTCCTTGATTAGTTTCCATCCATTGTTTTTTCTCCTGCCTTTAGGTGCTTTTGAGAAAAACCTGACCCCCCCCCCCCACTCCTCTTTGGGGCAGTCCCTCAAATATTGGAACGCTGCTATCATATCACCTTCCTTTCGTTAAACCAGACCTACCCAGTTCCTGCAACCGTTTTTCGTATGTTTTAGCCTCCTAATTCTCTTCTCTGCATTCTTTCTAGAGTCTCAACGTCTTTTTTGTACTGTCGTGACCAAAACTGTTGTAAGTCGAGGACTGCTGGTAATCGGTTTTAGGAAAAGGCAGAAGGAGCCCCGGCATTTTGGGGGTGCTTACCAGGCCATCTGCTTGGGAGGGGACCGGTAGTCGCAAGTGAATTCAGCCATTTTTTCCTGGCGGGAAGCAGAAGAAAACGAAAACTATATCAAAAAGTATTTGCTTTGCTGTCTAAAGCTGGCCGGCAGGGGAATTCTGGGAGTTGAAGTCCAGCCATGCTGGCAGGGAATTCTGGGAGTTAAAATCCACCCATCCTGTCAGGGGAATTCTGGGAGTTAAAATCCACCCATCCTGTCAGGGGAATTCTGGGAGTTGAAGTCCACCCATCCTGTCAGGGGAATTCTGGGAATTGGAGTCCACTCATCCTGTCAGGGGAATTCTGGGAATTGGAGTCCACCCATCCTGTCAGGGGAATCCTGGGAATTGGAGTCCACTCATCCTGTCAGGGGAATTCTGGGAATTGGAGTCCACCCATCCTGTCGGGGGAATCCTGGGAATTGGAGTCCACCCATGCTGTCAGGGGAATTCTGGGAATTGAAGTCCACCCATCCTGTCAGGGGAATTCTGGGAATTGGAGTCCACCCATCCTGTCAGGGGAATTCTGGGAATTGGAGTCCACCCATCCTGTCAGGGGAATCCTGGGAATTGGAGTCCACCCATGCTGTCAGGGGAATTCTGGGAGTTGAAGTCCACCCATCCTGTCAGGGGAATTCTGGGAATTGGAGTCCACCCATGCTGTCAGGGGAATTCTGGGAATTGAAGTCCACCCATCCTGTCAGGGGAATTCTGGGAGTTGAAGTCCAGCCATACAGGCAAGGGAATTCTGGGAGTTGAAGTCCAGCCATGCAGGCAGGGGAATTCTGGGAGCTGAAGTCCACCCATGCTGGCAGGGAATTCTGGGATTTGGATCTCACCTTTAAGTTCGACCGGCCCATCCAGAGGTAGCCGGTGTCGGTGAAGAGAGCCAAAAACCGGTGGTTGAACGACACGGCCATCCTCAGGAAGGAGCCGGCATGTGGACTAAGCCCAGGCAGGGTCTACAGTAAGGAAAGGAGACCACCAGCTGAATTCAAGACCCCGCTCCCTTTCCACGCATTGACTGATCCCTTTACAGTGCAGGTAATGGACTTACGACCACCACTGGGCCCACCATGTGGTCATTAAGCGAGTCAGGCCCAATTTTATGTCCTTTTTGTGGTGGTCATTAAGTGAATAAGTTTGTTGCTAAGTGACTCCTGGTTTCCCCATTGACTTGGCTTGGTTGGAAGCCTCTGAGGAGGACGCACAGGGCGATCGCATGACCCCAGGAGGCTGCCACTGTCACACATATATGTCGGTTGTGCCAAGCACTCGAATTCGGAGCACGTGACCATGGAAACGTTGTAAGTGTGAGGACTGGTGGCAAATAGCCCCCTTTTTTTTAGCACCAGAGGAACTTTGAATTGTCATTAAACAAATGGTCATAACCCAAGGACTACCGGTGTCTATCAGGCTCACGTCCACCCAAGCTCAGGCGTTTTGCAGCCAGAACAAAATAGGATCAAAAATCAAATTCAGCAGCTGAGATTCCCTGCAATGAGCCTGACAGATTTCCAAGACAAGGAAATCCTGGTGACTCTTAAAATGGGGGGAATCTTTTATTTTTTATTTGTTGGTGGTGGGTTTTTTTTTTAAATCCCATCTTGATTACTCTTATTCTTACAAAATTACAATATTATTCTGACAACTAACTCCAAATGGCGAACATTTCCTCCCTCCTCCTGTTTTCCCTGAAACAACAACCCTGTGAGGTGGGTTGGGCTAAATGGTTGGCCCCAAAGTCTCCCAGCTGGCTTTCGTGCCTAAGGCGGGACTAGAACTCACTGTCTCCTGGTAATTGGCTGAAAGTCTCCCAGCTGGACTTCGTGCCTAAGGCGGGACTAGAACTCACCGTCTCCTGGTGATTGGCCCAAAATCTCCCAGCTGGCTTTCGTGCCTAAGGCAGGACTAGAATTCACTGTCTCCTGGTGATTGGTCCAAAGTCACTCAGCTGGTTTTCACACCTAAGGTGGGACGTGGTGATTGGCTGAAAGTTACCCAGATGGCTTTCGTGCCTAAGGCGGGACTACAACTCACCGTCTCCTGGTAATTGGCTGAAAGTCACCCAGCTGGCTTTCGTGCCTAAGGCGGGACTAGAACTCACCGTCTCCTGGTGATTGGCCCAAAATCTCCCAGCTGGCTTTCGTGCCTAAGGCAGGACTAGAACTCACCGTCTCCTGGTGATTGGCCCAAAGTCACCCAGCCGGCTTTCATGCCTAAAGCAGGACTAGAACTCACCGTCTCCTGGTGATTGGCCCAAAGTCACTCAGCTGGCTTTCATGCCTAAGGCAGGACTAGAACTCACCGTCTCCTGGTGATTGGCCCAAAGTCACCCAGCTAGCTTTCATGCCTAAGGCAGGACTAGAACTCACCGTCTCCTGGTGATTGGCCCAAAGTCACCCAGCTGGCTTTCGTGCCTAAGGCGGGACTAGAACTCACCGTCTCCTGGTGATTGGCCCAAAATCTCCCAGCTGGCTTTCGTGCCTAAGGCAGGACTAGAACTCACCGTCTCCTGGTGATTGGCCCAAAGTCACCCAGCCGGCTTTCATGCCTAAAGCAGGACTAGAACTCACCGTCTCCTGGTGATTGGCCCAAAGTCACTCAGCTGGCTTTCATGCCTAAGGCAGGACTAGAACTCACCGTCTCCTGGTGATTGGCCCAAAGTCACCCAGCTAGCTTTCATGCCTAAGGCAGGACTAGAACTCACCGTCTCCTGGTGATTGGCCCAAAGTCACCCAGCTGGCTTTCGTGCCTAAGGCGGGACTAGAACTCACCGTCTCCTGGTGATTGGCCCAAAATCTCCCAGCTGGCTTTCGTGCCTAAGGCAGGACTAGAACTCACCGTCCCCTGGTAATTGGTTGAAAGTCTCCCAGCTGGCCTTCGTGCTTAAGGCGGGACTAGAATCCCCCAGCCAGCAGCCAATGCTGCTGGCTGGGGGATTCTGGGAGTTGAAGTCCACCCATCTTCAAGCTACCAAGGTTGAGAAACACTGCTCTAGCTACAAACCATGGCTTATCAGCCCCCACAGACGCCCTGCGGAAAGACCACCAATTTCAGAATGAAAGGATTTGGGCCCACGCACCACCGGATTGTAGGCTGCGTCATCCAGAAGGTACAATTCTTGTCCGACCGCAAGGAGAATTTTGGTGACCCTGTTTTGGCAAAGGACCGTCCAGCAGGAGGGAGGGGCTTGAAGACCTAGCCAGAAAGGGAGAAAAGAGGTCATCCATCTGAACTTCAAGGAGAAGAAATGTTCAACTCTGTCTGGATACCGACCATTTCACAAGGGAGCGAGGCGCGTGGGCAGTCCTCGGCTTAACAACCGTTGCTTTGGGACACAATTTGGGGCACAATTGAGCCCCAAATTTCCTTTGCTAAGCGAGATAGTTGTTTAAGAGGGTTTTGTCCCATTTTACGACCTTTCTGGCCACCGTTGTTAAGCGAATCACTGCAGCTATTCAGTGAGGAACACGGTTGCGAAGCGAATCTGGCTTCCCTGCCGACTTTGTTGGTCGGAATGTCGCAAAAGGGGGATTGTGTGATCCCGGGGACACTCTGATCGTCATAAATATGAATCAGTTGCCAAGCGTCCGAATTTTGATCATGGGAATTGCTGCAACGGTCGTAAGTGTGAAAACAGTCATAAATCCCTTTTTTCAATGCCGTCGTAACTTCGGTCACTAAATAAATGGTTGTAAGTCGAGGACTACACGGAACGATGTCTCCTCCATTTCAGATGGGTTTTCGCCGCTCAGAGCACCAAGGGTCGCTTCTGACTAGATTTAGACTCCTGAACCATGAGGACTAGAAACCTGAGACTTCCCTTTTGCACGCAACGTACAGCACATACAGGGAAACCCCCAACTTGCAAGAGTTTGTTTAGCGACCGTTCAAAGTTGCAACGGCAGTGAAAAAAATGACTCATGACCGTGTTGTAGCATTCCCACAAAATTCAGACGCTTGGCAAAACGGACTCGCATTTATGACGGCTGAAGGGTCCTGGGGGGTCATATGATCCCCTTTGGCGACCTTCTTGAGGCTTTGAAGAAGAAACTGGGCTGACCTCTGTCAGAAATGATGTCGCGTCTCCCGCTTTGGCGAGAGGGGGTTGGACTAGATGATCTCCAAGGTCCCTTCCGACTCTATTATTCTGTTATTATTCTGTTATCATTCAGAAATTGTGGGAGCTTCATCCCTGGAAGATGGACCGGGCTTCCATCTGTCAGAAATGATGTAGGGCCGCGATGGCGAACCCATGGCACGTGGAGCCATATCTGTGGGCACGCGAGCCGTCGCCCCAGCTCAGCTCCAGCGCATATGCGCAGGCTGGCTGGCCAGCTGATTTCCAGGCCTTCTGGGCCCACCAGAAGTTGGGAAACGGGCTGTTTCCGGCCTCCGGAGAGCTCCCGGAGGGTGGAGAAGGCTGTTTTCACCCTCCCCAGGCTCCTAGAAAGTCCCTGGAGCCTGGGGAGGGCGAAAAAACAGGCTACCATGTTTTTCACATGCCGAAAGCAGGGGAGCGCGGGGGGGGGGGTCATGTACACTTGTGTGCGGAGGCGGGGCAGGACGCATTGAATTATGGGCGTGGGCACACATGCGTACAACCACACACCCCCGGGTTCCCCCCGCTTTTGGCACACAACGGCAAAAAGGTTAGCCATCACTGGTGTAGGGTTTCCTGCTTGGGCGGAGGGGTGTGTGTGGACTAGATGACCTCCAAGGCCCCTTCCGACTCTGTCAATCATCTGTTTAAAAAGTCAGGACGGAAGCCGGATTCACTTAGCCACCGTGCGACCGACTGATCCGCTGCAGTGACTCGCTTAACAACTGTTCTTGTAAAAAAAGGGGGCAAAACTAGAAAGTCCCTGGAGCCTGGGGAGGGCGAAAAAAACAGGCCTACCATGTTTTTCGCATGCCGAAAGCAGAGGAGCGCAGTGGGGGGGGGTGGTCAGAACCCTGGGAAGACGGAACCGCACCTGGCACGACCGGAAGCTTCCGTACTTTCATGTCGTAGATGTTGTTGGCCAGGCTGAAGCGGTGTTGAAGGGCGGAAAGAATGACCAAACCGGTGCCGTAGGTTGTGTAAAACACCCTGGCCTCCAGCACTCGTTCCTGCACCGCGTCCTGACGGACAAGAGAGAAAGAATGACGAATAGAAATAAGAAATAATAGAAATAATAAGAAAAGGAACTTGTTTTAACATATTTAACATATTTTTAAATTTTAATTATTATTATTATTTAATTTGATTTATATGCCGCCCTTCTCCGGAGACTCAGGGCGGCTTACAATGCGTTAAGCAATAGCCTTCACCCTTTTGTATATTTTATACAAAGTCAGCTTATTGCCCCCACAAACTGAGTCCTCAATTTACCTACCTTAGAAAGGATGGAAGGCTGAGTCAACCTTGAGCCTGGGGAGATTCGAACCTGCAGTAATTGCAGGCAGGTGTTCTTAATAACAGGGTGCGTAGACCACTGTACTATCAAGGCTCTTCCCATTTTTAATTTTTAATTGGTTTGTCATTTTAAACTGGGGCCAAATTAATATATATTCTTTTAATTGTTCTTAATGTCTGTATTGTATGTTTTTGTATGTTTTTATCTGGCTGTACACCGCCCTGAGTCCCTCGGGAGAAGGTGCGGTATATAAATTTGAAATAAAATAAAAAAAATAAAAAATAAATAAAGTTTTCTTTTGGAAAAGTTTTTTTCAGTTTGATTTCTTGCACACCGAATATAAAATGTACATTTTCTCATACGGAATTCATCCGACATAGACATGTTTTCTTTAAAGAAAGCATTAAAATAAGGCATTTTAATTGCCGTCGGAGTTGCTCTTCTTCCCTCATTTCGCAACAAACCTTCTTCTTCTTCTTTTTTTTAAATAAATTTTATTAGAGCATTTTGTTATAGTTAAAAAAAAATCGAAAACAGATGTATTATAATTTTTCTATCACGGTGTAACATCACCAAAGTATCCATATATATATATATATATATATATATATATATATATATATATATGTGTGTGTGTGTGTGTGTGTGTGTGTGTGTGTGTGTGTGTTTCTGAGGTTTTCGCGGGTGTTTGTATGTAGGTCTTTGGTTATTCGGGTTTTCTCCACGTAAAATTGGAGGTGTCTTGGCAACGTTGCCAAGACACCTCCAATTTTACGCGGGAGAAAACCCGAATAACCAAAGACCTACATATATATATATATACACACACACCAATAATCAGAGAGTAAAAATAGAAAATATTTACAGATTCTTATATACAAATTTACATTTCCAATACTTATTAATTACCATAAATATACCATCATCAATAATTATAATCCAACATTATCCTTTGTCTCTCTCCCATCGTTTCTGGGTCCAATCATACCACATATTCCAACTACCATAAAAGTCTCAAAAATAATTTATAAAATCATGGAATGTACAGAATCCGATAGACTTAACAAAACTGATTAAGGGTAAAAGAGACTCAAACCTTCTTCTTTTTCTTTCTTTCTCTTCCCTTCTCTCCTACTTTCTCCTTCCTCCTCTCCTACCTCATCCTACTTCCCCTTCCTTTCCTCCACTCCTCTTTTCTTTTCCCCCTTCTCACCTTCTCTCCTACTCCTGTCCCCTACTCTTCCGTCCTTCCCTAATAGAAAAGAAACTTGAAGGGACCTTGGAGGTCTTCTAGTCCAGCCCCCAGCCAAACAGGAGAGCCAATACCATTTCAGACAAGTCCTTCTGCAGCAGGCTCCAATTCTCCCTACAGTTAACCCTGGTTTATAGCAGAAGGACACATCAGAGTTCATACATCTGACGTGGCTTGCTTCTTGGGAGGCTTAGCATGGGGCAAGGCTCAACGCAACCGTGTCTCGAACCCAGCTCCGCCACAACCCTGCTAACTGGTGTCACTTACGCTGGCCATGGTGACTTTTTTCTTGAATTCACCAAACAGGCTGTGAAGAAGGACGATGCCGTTTTCTTGGACGCTGAGCAGCTCCTCGCTGGTGGTCCAGCCCAGGAACATCGCCGGGGAATCCTTCCACTATCGGCAAAGAGACAGAGGTGCTTGCAAGACTGTTCGACCACAGGTCCCATCAGCCCCAGCAGGCTCCAAGGCTTGGCTTTCTGCCTAGATCTCAAGACGCCTGCCTTTGGTAGCTTGGGTTCCCATGTTCCCCTCCCTTCATCTGGAGCAGCTCGTCGCACAGATACAACTACAACTCCCAGTATCCCCAGCTGGCTGTTGCTTCGCCCCCTTGTTCCACCCAGGATCCCCAAACATTGACGGACTACATCTCCCATCCTGCTGAACAAATGTCCTGAGTTGGTTTAGAACTGTGCATAGCTGGCTGTGGAATTCTGGGAGCTGAAGTCCACAGATCTTAAAAATCAGCAAGCTTGAAAAACACCAGCGTAGCATGACAATTATGGGAAGTCCTCGACTTACAGCCACAATCGAGCCCCAAATTGCTGTCGTTAAGTGAAACATTTGCTAATTGGGTTTTGCTCCATTTTACGACCATTCTTGCCACGGTTGTTAAGTGAATTCCTGCAGTTCCCCATGGACTTCGCTCATCACAAGGTCGCAATAGGGGATTGCGTGAGCCCGGGACACTGCGACCGTCATAAATACGAGTCCGTTGCCAAGTGTCCGAATTCTGATCCCGTGACCCTGGGGACGTTGCAACGGTTGTTAAGTGTGAAAAATGGCCCTAAATTGCTTTTTTTCCAGTGCTGTTGTCACTTCAAACGGTCACTAAGCGAACTGTCATTAGTCGAGGACTGCCTGGAACTGACCCATGAGTCTTACTCACCACAACGCTGGCCAGCTGGATTCCAGAGGCAGAATAGATCTCTAGAACAGGCCGGGAGCTGGGAGATTTCTCCTTCTTGTTTTTCATCAGGGCTACAAATTTAAAAAATAATAATAATAATAAGAGGAAGGACGCCTCCAATTTGGATTTTAAAAAGGACCATATGAATTAGATAAAATTCTACAAGGAACGGACGATAAATTGATTAAAAAAACCTTATAATTATTTATTAGGATACAAATTAGAAGAAGTGGTTAAAGAAAATTTGATAATTTGGGCAAAAAATTTCAGTTACAATATTTTATTAGAAAAATGGGAGAAATTATGGAATATAAATTATAAACTAACAATGTCTGTACCCTATAAAGAAAACATGTACAAAATGTTTTATAAGTGGCACCTTCCACCTGCCAGATTGGCAAAGATGTTCCCGAACACCTCCCCGCTATGCTGGAAATGCAAACACCAAAAAGGAACCTATTACCACATGTGGTGGTCCTGTCAGAAAGCAAAACAATTTTGGCAAATAATTAGAATACAAATAGAAGAAATAATAAACCAACAAATAGAAATGAGGCCAGAAACCTTTTTATTGGGAATAATTACCGGACAATATGAAAAAGAAATAAGATATTTAATTTATTTATTTTATTTTATTTATTATTAAAATTTATATGCCGCCCTTCTCCCGTAGGACTCGGGGCGGCTCACACAATAAAAACCACAACAATAAAATACTAAAAACTAATACTAAAAAGTCCGAATTTAAAATCTCCCAAGTTAAAAGCCTCATAGTCGGTCATTATTCACATATTGACAGCAGCACGAATAGTTTTCGCTCAAAATTGGAAAAACAATGATATACCATCAGAGGATAAGGTGATTAGTAAAATTATGGAATGTGCGGAAATGGACAAGCTTACAAAAGAGATACAAGAAAAAAAGGAAACAGATTACTACTTAGTATGGGAGAAATGGTATAAATGGTTGGAGGAGAAAAAGGAAAAAAAGATAGGGAAATAAATGAGAAGATATAAATTGTGGATAGGAAATTAAGTACCAATTTATTTATTTATTATTTATTTATTAAATTTTTATACCGCCCTTCTCCCGAAGGACTCAGGGCGGTGCACAGCCAAAAAATAAAACCAACAAATATATAAAAGTTAAAGAACTTTTAACTTGCGCAAGGCATCCTGGTCCAGAAAGGGACGCAACTGGTAAATCAGGCAAACCTGATAGAATTTAGGTAAATAGTAAACTAAATATGTAGATTAGGAGACATATAGATGATATATTAGGAATATATGTATAAGGGATATGTTAAAATAAGAAAGAGAAAATGTATAAATTTGAATATAGATTACCAATGCGAAATGTTGAAAAGAGGATGTAAAGATGGATCTTTGTTTAGGTGTTTGTATGTTTCAATGCTGTTTGTTTGTTTGTTTATATTAAAAAAATGTTTAATAAAACAAAATTATGGGGGGGGGGGAAGAGGAAGGACGCCCCCAATTTGCAAATTGTGAAAACCTGGGAGTTCAGACGTGCAAGGGGTTAAAAATTGAGTTGGGTGGGCTTGAGACCTTCAGAGCTGCAGTTTGCAACCTTCTGATGCCTCCTTAAATGATAAGCAATTTGAAGACTGTTAATTGGGAGTTTTAGTCCTTGAGTTTTATCTCCCTTGCCTTTGGCCAGCCCACGTGTCTCCCACTTCCTCCCTAACCCAAATTAAATCTCACATCAGTCCAGCCCAGAGTTTTTCAAACTTGGCAAATTGAACAGAGTGTGGACTTCATAGTCAATCAGAATAGAGCTGGAAGGGAGCTTGGAGGTCTTCTAGTCCAACCCCCTTCCCAGTCAGGAAACCTTCTATCATTCCAGACAAACGGTTGTCCAATCTCTTCTTCAAAACCTCCAGTGATGAAGCACCCACAACTTCTGGTGGCAAGCAGTTCCGTTGGTTTGATTGTCAGTGATTCGCTTAACATGAAAGCTTGTAAAATGGGCCTGTAAAACTCACTGAACGAACGTCCCACTTAACCACAGAAATTTTGGGCTCAATTGTGGTTGTAAGTGAAGGACTATCATACCTGCAATCAATCTCTTGTGTTGTTGGTTTTTTTTTTTTTGATGTACCTTTTTAAGGTTTTGATCATTCTGTGTTTTGAGGTTTTTTTTCCCCCTTATGGATTCTTTTTTTTTTTTTTTTGAGTTCCAGATTTTGTATTGGAACTTTGAATAAAATAAAAATAGGCAAACAGAAAAAAAAAAGAAAGAAATGAATTCATTGCTTTCCTCCACGTGTCTCCATTCCTGTTTTGTTATCTGGCACCCTTGCAAGGGTTGGCGCTCATTCATATGAGCTGAATATGGATAGAGAGAAAGGCAAGACAAAGGAAACAAAAGCCAACAAATTTAATACCTAAATAAGGAAAATAAAAAACAAAAAACAGGAAAAGATAACGAGAAAGCTAAGTTGAGCTTCTCTCTGCTTTGTTTGACTCTGAGCTGCTAGTCTTTTGCAGGCATGGAGCAAAGTGGGCAGTTCGAAAATGCTATATATATATATATAAAAATTATATATATATATATATATATAAATTATATATATATATATATATATATATATATATATATATATATATATATATATATATATATGTCTTTTTCTTTTTCGTAGGCTTTTATGTGCATATTCTTTCTAGCCAGGTTTTACCTACGTAAACTAAGTTGTTCTGCAGCTCTGGTTGTGTGAAATCTCATTCACAAGCTTCAGAGCTTTTTTTCTGTTGACAAAACTGCAACTCTGTGTTGCTCTCTGGGAGACTCAGATAGCTATTTCTGCCCTATTTCTGTTTTACCTACATAAAACCTGGCTAGAAAGAATATGCACATAAAAGCCTACGAAAAAGAAAAAGACACATTGTACCTTTACAGGGGGAATATCTGAGAAGTGGGTGTGGCTCACCGACGAAGCCTTATAAGGCAGAAATAGCTATCTGAGTCTTCCAGAGAGCAACACAGAGTTGCAGTTTGTCAACAGAAAAAAAGCTCTGAAGCTTGTGAATGAGATTTCACACAACCAGAGCTGCAGAACAACTTAGTTTACGTAGGTAAAACCTGGCTAGAAAGAATATGCATATATATATATATATATATATATATATATATATATATATATATATGTATGTATATATATATATATGTATATATGTATGTATGTATGTATAAAATATACCCATATTGTGAATTGCTAGCAGTTCAGGATGCAAGGAGAGTTTGCAGCAAAGGGTTGAGAAAAAGGAAGGGGGAAAAGGATTGTCACCTACCGATGGGACCACCATATGGGGCTGCAGCCACCAAATAATCCCGCAAGTCGTCTTTCAAATTCCAGCTCATGCTATAAAGTTCCAGTTTCCTAGAGAGGAAAGAAGTACTTATTTTATTTATTTATCTATCAACGTCTATCAACAAGCTCTGGGCAGCTTACAACATAATTAAATAAGAGTAGATTTTTTAAAAATCGCAATTTAGCTTTCATCTCTCTGTCCTGCACTACCCTCCTGCTCCTTCTGCACCAGTGTTTCAATCATTTAGATAATTATTTTTGCAACCTGATCATTTAAAAACCAGATAACTAAAAAAAAAAAAAGCTGTAGAAATTTAAAAATCTACTGAAAACCTCCAGTGTTGATGCATTCACAATTTCTGGAGGCAAGAAGTTCCACTGGTTAATTGTTCTCACTGTCAGGAAATTCCTCCTGAGTTCCAGGTTGCTTCTCTCCTTGATTAGTTTCTGTCCGTTGCTTCTTGTCCTGCCTTCTGGTGCTTCGGAGAATAGCTTGACCCCTTCCTCTTTGGGGCAGCCCCTCAAATATTGGAATACTGCTATCCTGTCTCTCCGAGTCTTTCTTTTCATTAAACTGGACATACCCAGTTCGTGCAACCGTTCTTCATATGTTTTAGCCTCCAGTCCCCTAATCCTCTTGGTTGCTCTTCTCTAGACCTTTTCTAGAGTCTCCACATGTTTTTTATATTCTGGTGACCAAAACTGGATGCAATATTCCAAGTGTGGCCTTACCAAGGCATTATAAAGTGGTATTAACCCTTCACATGATCTTGATTCTATCCCTCTATTAATGTAGATGAAGCGGGATCTGATAGATGACCACTGGATAACTTTTTATTCACTCTATTCTAAAAGCAGGAAATGCATCCGGTTGGAAAAAGTACAAACTCAGCCAAAATCCTTTTGATACCTTTAGGAGGCCTTCTAAGTTGTCAGAAGATAGGAACATTCTAATGACATATAGCTTAAAAGGTTGGTAAGGTCAAAAGGATGAAGGCTATTGCTGAGCACATTGTAAGCCGCCCTCAGTCTCCGGAGAAGGGCGGCATATAAATCAAATTAAAATAAATATTTTTTTTTTAAAAAAAAGGGTATCCACATGAGCTAGAAGTCGTTTATCAACAGAAGATAATTTGAATCTATGCTCCAGTAATTTACAGAAGAATTATGATTGTTTGGTAAGGATAATGTAAAACTTTAGTAATTAGGAAATGTCAATTAAATATAACAAATGTATATGACCATATAAACTGCTGAGTTAACAGAATCCTTTGTTTGAAAATGTATAAAACTGGGGTCTCAGAATCATAAATTATTCAGATCTTTAGGTACGCATACCTCTCTGAACCTATTGTGCAATAAACTGGCTCTGGCTGATCCAAAAGGATGTCTCTTATATCCTTTCTTCCATAATACTATTAATGCAGTCTAGGATTGTGTTGGCTTTTTTTGGCAGCTGCAGCACACGGCTGGCTCATATTTAAGTGATTCTCCACTGGGGCTCCAAGATCCCCTTCGCAGTTACTACTATTAAGCTAAATTCTTTAAAAGCAGCAGATTCAAAACCAAAACCAGGTTCCTTTCAAAAGGAAAGCAGCCTGAATGCAGTTTAAACATGCAACAGCCACATAAACCGGTTGCTGTCACAAACCTACACATAAAATGCAACAGCCTTAAGTCACCCAACAATGCAATAAAATAACCCCTAAAGAGGTTCCTGTAGAAATGCAGAGTGAACTTTCCCCACCCCAAGGAGGAAGGAGGTATTTTGGGGAGAGGGGGAATTGCAAAAGACTTTAACGCCCCCCCTAACCCCGGGGAATTCTAGCCTGCTGCAGGGAGAAATTTCCTGACAGTGAGAACAATTAACCAGTGGAACAACTTGCCACCAGAAGTTGTGAATGCTCCAACACTGGAAGTTTTTAAGAAGAGGTTTGACAACCATCTGTCTGAAGTGGTTGTAGGGTTTCCTGCCTAAGCAGGGGGTTGGACTAGAAGACCTCCAAGGTGCCTCCCAACTCTGTTATTCTATACTAAAAAGCTCACTCATAAAGCTCAAACTGCCCCAGGAGCTGCTGATCCAGTTCTACGGAGGAATTACGGAGTCTGTCATCTGCACCTCCATAACCGTCTGGTTTGGCTCTGCAACAAGACAGACACAGACTTCAACGGATAGTTAGAACGGCAGAAAAAACAATGGCTACCAACTGTCTTCCATGGAGGACCTGTCTACTGCACGAGTCAAAAAGAGGGCTGGGAAAATATTTACAGACCCCTCGCATCCTGGACATAAACTGTTTCAACTCCTACCCTCAAAACGACGCTATAGAGCACTGCACACCAGAACAACTAGACACAAGGACAGTTTTTTCCCAAATGCCATCACTCTGCTAAACAAATAATTCCCTCAACATTGTCAAACTATTCACCAAGTCTGCATTACTATTACTATTAATCTTCTCATCGTTCCCATCACCCATCTCCTCCCACTTATGATGTATGGCTGTAACCTTGTTGCTTGGATCCTTATGATTTATAATGACTGTTTCCCTATGACTGTCATTAAGTGTTGTACCTTATGATTCTTGAAGAATGTACCTTTTCTTTTATGTACTCTGAGAGCGTATGCACCAAGACAAATTCCTTGGTGTCCAATCACACTTGGCCAATAACAAATTCTATTCTGTTCTGTTCACTAAATTTGCACTACTATTAATCTTCTCATCATTCCTACCACCCATCTCCTTCCATTTATGATTGTATGACTGTAATTTTGTTGCTTGTATTATTTGTACCCTATGACTATCATTAAGTGTTGTACCTTATGATTCTTGATGAACGTATCTTTTCTTTTATGTACACTGAGAGCTTAAGCACCAAGACAAATTCCTTGTGTGTCCATTCACACTTGGCCAATAAAAAATTCTATCCTATCCTATCCTAATTCCATTCCATTCCATTCCATTCCATGTTGTTCTGTTTTTTTCTGTTCTGTTCTGTTCTGTTCTAAGCATATGACCTAATACAATTATATCAATTCTATACTAAGTATATGGCCCCTGTTGGAAGAGTTGTAACATTAACACGATGGTCTCATCCTCATCATCCCCTTCTGGCTGGGGAGGATGGGCTTTGCAATGCAAAGCTGCTAAAACTGTCCTGGGCAAACCCCCTGCCTTGGGGTTTTTTGTGTACCCCCCCCCCCACCCCACCCAATAAGCATCATTTTGCAGAGGAGTGGGGTGGAGGGCAAGAGTGAGAGATGCAAAAAAAAAAAAAGCACAAAAAAAAGATTTTTGGGTGGGGAGCAAAAACTGAAGAGCCTAAAAAAAGGGATTGGGGAGGGGGAGGGGGGTCTGTTATGGGGAGCCTTCATTGCATCGCAGGAAGAAAGGCTTTTCTGGGGGGGGGGTCTGCAAAAGAAAGCCACTGACCGATAATAGGCGGATTCCCCCAGGGGATCCCAATTGGCCGTGTAGCAATCCATTCGGGGCGAGCTGGAGGGATCTGGGGCGCTCAGCTGCTCTCCTTGCTGCTCTCGAGCACTTCCGCCCTCACTTCCCGGCCTAGGTAAGCGGAAGGGAGGAAGCGACGGCCGCCATGTTGTGCGAGGGCAAGCTCCAGCACCCGGCTTGGCTCTCGGCTGCCCTCTAGAGGGGAGAGGAAGGACGGCTGCTGGCCTGCAAGGGGGAAAAGGGCGAAGGAGCCCTCTTATAGTCCTCGACGTACGACCACAACGGAGCCCAACATTTCTGTTGCTAAGTGAGACCTTTGGTTAAGTGAGGTTTGCCCCGTTTTACAGCTTTCCTGGCCGCCGTTGTCCTGTAAATCCCTGCAGTTTGGAACAGGGTGGTTCAGTGAATTTGGGCTTCCCCGTCGACTTTGCTCGTTGGACGCTGCGACCGTCATAAATGTGAATCCTGTTATCGAGCATCCAAATGTAAATCACGTGACCGCGGGGAGGCTGAAACGGTCATAAGGGTGGGGGGAAAAAAATCACCCGAGTCACAAAAATCGCATGACTCTTTTTCTCAATGCCGTTGTAACTTCGGTCGCTAAGTGAACTCTTGCAAGTCGAGGAGTTACCTGTACAATTTTTATGCATGAGTGCTGTGTTCTGTTATGCCGTACAATCAGGGGTGAAATCCAGCAGGTTCTGACAGGTTCTGGAGAACCGGTAGCGGGAAATTTTGAGTAGTTCGGAGAACCGGCAAATGCAACCTCTGGCTGGCCCCAGGAGTGGGGAGGGAATGGGGATTTTGCAGTATCCTTCCCCCTGGAGTGGGGAGGGAATGGGGATTTTGCAGTATCCTTCCCCCAGGAGTGGGGAGGGAATGGGGATTTTGCAGTATCCTTCCCTCTGGAGTGGGGTGGGAATGGGGATTTTGCAGTGTCCTTCCCCCTGGAGTGGGGAGGGAATGGGGATTTTGCAGTATCCTTCCCCCTGGAGTGGGGAGGGAATGGGGATTTTGCAGTATCCTTCCCCCTGGAGTGGGGTGGGAATGGGGATTTTGCAGTATCCTTCCCCCTGGAGTGGGGAGGGAATGGGGATTTTGCAGTATCCTTCCCCCTGGAGTGGGGAGGGAATGGGGATTTTGCAGAATCCTTCCTTCTGGAGTGGGGTGGGAATGGGGATTTTGCAGTATCCTTCCCCCTGGAGTGGGGAGGGGAATGGGGATTTTGCAGTATCCTTCCCCCAGGAGTGGGGAGGGAATGGGGATTTTGCAGTATCCTTCCCTCTGGAGTGGGGTGGGGAATGGGGATTTTGCAGTGTCCTTCCCCCTGGAGTGGGGAGGGGAATGGGGATTTTGCAGTATCCTTCCCCCTGGAGTGGGGAGGGAATGGGGATTTTGCAGTATCCTTCCCCCTGGAGTGGGGAGGGAATGGGGATTTTGCAGTATCCTTCCCCCTGGAGTGGGGTGGGAATGGGGATTTTGCAGTGTCCTTCCCCCTGGAGTGGGGTGGGAATGGGGATTTTGCAGTGTCCTTCCCCCTGGAGTGGGGTGGGAATGGGGCTTTTGCAGTATCCTTTCCCCTGGAGTGGGGAGGGAATGGGGATTTTTGCAGTATCCTTCCCCTGCCACATCCACCAAGCCACGCCCACCAAGCCACACCACGCCCACAAGCCACACCCCACAGAACCAGTGGTAAAAAAATTGGATTTCACCAGTGCATACGATATATATATATATGTATATGTATAAGGACAGCCGAGAAGATCATAGGAAGCTCACTTCCCGCTATTCAGGATAACTGCTTATAAGCACTATGTGCTCGGAACTCAAAGCCTTGTTAGAGACCCCGCACCAGTGGTGAAATCCAAATTTTTTTACTACTGGTTCTGTGGCTTGGTCGGTGTGGTGTGGTGTGGCTTGGTGGGCATGGCAGGGGAAGGATACTGCAAAATGCCCATTCCCTCCCCAACTTAGAACGAAGGAGGAATTTCCTGACAGTGAGAACAATGAACCAGTGGAACAGCCTGCCACTAGATATTGTGGGTGCTCCATATATTATATTCCTTGTAAACCAAGGTCTGGTTGTATATGGGTTAATGGTATATGGTATATGTGGTGCCTTTGTATGACACCCTAAAAGTAGGGTAGCTACTTTTAGGCAGGGAAATGTCATTTGGTTGAAAAGCCTTTCGTTTTTTTGGACCTCGGATCCTGGCCTTCAAAATTCCTGGAAGGCCAGCCGAGAGTCTTATCAAGGAACTCCCACGAGGCCAGCAGTTGATTTGAGGTTAACGTCCCTTTCCCCCGTTGCAGATAAATTAGCTAGGAGGTTTTGCCTGCTTAATGATCAGCCTTATCAATTGGGAGCAGAGGGGTTGGGACTGCAATGTTGAACCCACCTTTGGTGAGGCCCATCCTCTAGCAGGGGTCAGAATACTTCCTTGCTGTTGGAGGAGGAGGGGAGGAGGAGGAAGAGGAGATGAAGGACTGTGGAGTCCTCTGAGCTTGGTTCTTTTTTTTTTTGCAGATGTTTCATTACCCAACTAGGTACTGGAATATTAACAGTGCTGTTCAATGTTACCGATGGATGTTACCTAGTTTGGAGTGGAACAAAATATGGAATGGAATGGAATGGAACAGAATACAGAAGGGGAGGGGAGGGGGAGGGAAGGGAAGGGAAGGGAAGAGAAGACAAGGGAAGAGAATTGAAGTTGATGGGATGAGAAGAGAAGAGAAGAGAAGAGAAGATGATGGGATGGGATGGGATGAGAAGAGGAGAGAGGAGAGGAGAAGAGAAGAGAAGATGATGGGATGGGATAAGAAGAGGAGAGGAGAGGAGAGGGGAGAGGAGAAGAGAAGAGAAGAGAAGAGAAGAGAAGAGAAGAGAAGAGAAGAGAAGAGAAGAGAAGAGAAGAGAAGAGAAGATGATGGGATGGGATGAGAAGAGGAGAGAGGAGAGGAGAGGAGAGGAGAGGAGAAGAGAAGAGAAGGAAGAGAAGAGAAGAGAAGATGGGAGGGGATAAGAAGAGAAAAGGAGAGGGGAGAGGAGAAGAGAAGAAGAGAAGAGAAGAAGAGAAGATGATGGGATGGGATGGGATGAGAAGAGGAGAGAGGAGAGGAGAAGAGAAGAGAAGATGATGGGATGGGATAAGAAGAGGAGAGGAGAGGAGAGAGGAGAAGAGAAGAGAAGAGAAGATGATGGGATGGGATGGGATAAGAAGAGGAGAGTGGAGAGGAGAAGAGAAGAGAAGATGATGGGATGGGATGAGAAGAGGAGAGAGGAGAGGAGAGGAGAGGAGAGGAGAGGAGAGAGAAGAGAAGAGAAGAGAAGAGAAGAGAAGAGAAGATGGGAGGGGATAAGAAGAGAAAAGGAGAGGGGAGAGAGAGAAGAAGAGAAGAGAAGAAGAGAAGATGATGGGATGGGATGGGATGAGAAGAGGAGAGAGGAGACGAGAAGAGAAAGAGAGATGATGGGATGGGATAAGAAGAGGAGAGGAGAGGAGAGAGGAGAAGAGAAGAGAAGAGAAGAGAAGAGAAGATGATGGGATGGGATAAGAAGAGGAGAGGAGAGGAGAGGAGAGAGGAGAAGAGAAGAGAAGGAAGAGAGAAAGAGAAGAGAAGAGAAGAGAGAGAAGATGATGGGATTGGGATGGGATGAGAAGAGGAGAGAGGAGAGGAGAAGGAAGAGAAGATGATGGGATGGGATAAGAAGAGGAGAGGAGAGGAGGAGAGGAGAAGAGAAGAGAAGAGAAGAGAAGAGAAGAGAAGAGAAGAGAAGAGAAGAGGAAGAGAAGATGATGGGATGGGATAAGAAGAGGAGAGGAGAGGAGAGAAGAGAAGAGAAGAGAAGAGAAGAGAAGATGATGGGATGGGGATAAGAAGAGGAGAGGAGAGGAGAGGGTGAGAGGAGAAGAGAAGAGAATAGAAGAGAAGAGGAGAGAGAAGAGAAGAGAAGAGGAAGAGAAGAGAAGAGAAGAGAAGAGTAGATGATGGGATGGGATAAGAAGAGGAGAGGAGAGGAGAGAAGAGAAGAGAAGTAGTAAGAGGAAGAGAAGATGATGGGATGGGATAAGAAGAGGAGAGGAGAGGAGAGGGGAGAGGAGAAGAGATGAGAAGAGAAGAGAAGAGTAGAGAGAGAAGAGAAGAGAAGAGAAGAGAAGATGATGGGATGGGATAAGAAGAGGAAGAGGAGGAGGAGAGAAGAGAAGAAAAGAGAAGAGAAGATGATGGGGATGGGATAAGAAGAGATAGGGAGAGGAGAGGGGAGAGGAGAGAAGAGAAGAGAGAAGAGAAGAGGATGAGAAGAGAAGAGAAGAGAAGAGAAGAGAAGATGATGGGATGGGATGGGATGAGAAGAGGAGGAGAGGAGAGGAGAGAGATGAGATTGGTGGGAATGGGATAGAAGAGGAGAGTGGAGTGGAGAGGAGAGGAGAGGAGAGGAGAAGAGATGAGAAGAGAAGAGAAGAGAAGCGAAGAGAAGAGAAGAGAAGAGAAGATGATGATGGGATGGGATGGGATTGAGGAGAGGAGAGGAGAGGAGAAGAGAAGATGATTGTGGGATGGGATAGAAGAGGAGAGGGAGGGTGAGGGGAGGAGGGAGAGAAGAGAAGAGAAGAGAAGAGAAGAGAAGAGAAGAAGAGAAGTGAAGAGAAGAGATGTGGGATGGGATGGAAGAGGAGAGAGGAGAGGAGAGGAGAGGAGAGGAGAGAGAGAGAAGGAGAAGAGAATGAGAAGAGAAGAGAAGTAGGAAGAGAAGAGATGAGAAGAGAAGAGAAGAGAAGAGAAGAGAAGATAAGATGATGGGATGGGATGGGATGAGAAGAGGAGAGAGGAGAGGAGGAAGAGAAGATGATGGGATGGGATAAGAAGAGGAGAGGAGAGGAGAGGGAGAGGAGAAGAAGTGAAGAGAGAGAAGAGAAGAGAAGAGAAGAGAAGAGAGAAGAGGAAGAGAAGAGAAGTGAAGAGAAGAGATGAGAAGAGAGAAGGATGGATGGGATGAGAAGAGGAGAGAGGAGAGGAGAAGTGAAGAGAGAGAGAGAGAAGAGAAGAGAAGATGATGGGATGGGATAAGAAGAGGAGAGTGGAGAGGAGAGGAGAAGAGAAGAGAAGAGAAGAGAAGAGAAGAGGAAGATGATGGGATGGGATAAGAGAGAGGAGAGGATGAGGAGAGGAGAGGATGAGGAGAGAGAGGAGAAGAGAAGAGAAGAGAGAAGAGAAGAAGTAGAGATAAGAATAGCGTAGAGAAGAGAAGAGAAGAGAGAGAGGATAAGAAGATGATGGGATGGATGAGAAGAGGAGAGAGGCGAGGAGAGGAGAGGAGAGGAGAGGAGAGGAGAGGAGAAGAGAAGAGAAGAGAAGAGAAGAGAAGAGAAAATGATGGGATGGGATGAGAAGAGAGAGAGGAGAGGAGAGGAGAGGAGAGGAGAGGAGAGGAGAGCGAGAGGAGAGGAGAAGAGAAGAGAAGAGAAGAGAGAGAAGAGAAGAGAAGAGAAGAGAAGAGAAGAGAAAGAGAAGAGAAGAGAAGATGATGGTGTTACAGAAAAGAGACCACCCCAGCTCTTTTGTCGAAGGGAAAGGTTTATTGCGCAAGGTTGAGCAGCGAAAGCTCAAGCAAAGTCTGGATCCCGAAAGGTTGTTACATACAAGCTTTTATACTTTCTCAACCAGGATATAAGTTAGCTATGCATGATTACCATATAAGGATATAACATGCCAGTTTCTTTGTTCCAGCCTGGTGAAGCAGATAAGGTGATCTATCTTATGTCACATTGATAAACCCGGGAGGTGGGGTCACCTCGGTTTCTTTGATCTTATTGTGCCTTTCTGACATTTTTCAACTTTAATGGGATGGGATGAGAGAGAGAAGGGAAGGGAAGGAAGAGAAGATGATGGGATGGGATAAGAAGAGAAGATGGGATGAGAAGGGAAGAGAAGGGAAGGGAAGGAAGAGGAGATGATGGGATGGGATGAGATGAGATGGGATGAGAAGGGAAGGGAAGGGAAGGGAAGGGAAGGGAAGGGAAAGGGAAGGGAAGGGAAGGGAAGGGAAGGGAAGGGAAGGGAGAGGAGAGGAGAGGAGATGATGGGATGGGATGGGATGGGATGGGGATGGGATGGGATGGGATGGGATGGGATAAGAAGAGAAAAGAAGAAAAGGGAAGGGAAGGGAAGGGAAGAAGAGGAGATGATGGGATGGGATAAGAAGAGAAGAATCCTAGAGCTGGAAGGGACTTTGGAGGTCTTCTAGTCCACCCCCGCTCCCCAAGCAGGAATCCTTATAAAATCCCAGACAAATGGCTGTGTTGGAAGAACTGTCCATCTGGGGTCACTTCCAAGTGGGGAGAAAGACAGTGGAAACATGGAGGCTGCTTGGAAAGTTGGTTTAATGATGAAGTAGCAGAACCCCCAAGCACCTGTGATTCTGGGTACCTGACCACACCACCGGTTTGATGAGCACCTGGATTTTTATACAGGTTGTTCTACGGCATTTTGTAATTTAGAGACTTGTTTTGTGCGTTTTGTTATTTGACTTTAATTTGTTTGTCTCGTGAAGGCCGGCAATGAGTTGGGGCCTTCTAATCTTGTTTGTTGCTGCTGTTGCTAGTTGCGAAGTTGTGTCCAACCCCATCGCGACCCCCATGGACAACTTTCCTCCAGGTTTTCCTACTGTCTACCATCCCCACCCCATACCATTTAAGCTCATCTTGTTTAAATCTGGTTTAATCTTGTTTAACAAATGTCATTAATCCTAGATGCTTCCACTGGATTTTAATCCTGTCTTGAATACATGACCAAATCTGCATTTGGTCCTCCATTCCTCTAACCGCAATAAAAATACCTTATGCCACCAGACTCCAGTCTGTAGTACATAAAATTATCTGCCACATGTCCTTCTGTCAATGACTACTTCAGCTTCAACCACAATAATACATGAGCAAATAATAGATACAAACTCAATGTGAAGTTCCGAAAGATGCCCTAATTAATTCATGAGCCGAACTTCAAAGGAAATATAGTCATTTATTAGGAGCAACATTCCGGCAATACTAGGATGCAGTTAGGACTGATCCTACGTAGATTTACGTTCCCCTATGACCCTGTCTCTCCCCTCCTTCCTGGCCATGTCATAAATCATGTTCTCCAATTAACCACTTTGGCTGGCTGTGAAACCCAACACCCTCCTTCTGATTGCGGTCAGAAAGCATCTATGGAATGTAGTTTCAGTTAGGGAAATCAATCAGCTCTATCAGTTCTCCCTCCCTCCTGCTCATGGCAACTTGAAAGCTTTGCAAGTTGACACTCAAGGTAAACCGTTCCAAACTCGATTGCAGAAAATATGACTTCAGTAACAGAGCGGTCAATGCCTGGAATGCACTACCTGACTCTGTGGTTTCTCCCCCAAACCCCAAAAACTTTAACTTTAGACTGTCTACTGTTGACCTCACCCAGTGATGGGATTCAACAACTGGTTCTTTGCCCTAATGACCAGCTGGGTAGGTGTGGCTTGGTGGTCATGTGACTGTGTGGGTGTGGCCAACTCAACATCACGCATGTCAATGGATACTTCACCTTAGCTGTTACAATGTGATAAGGGTTAACCAAAGAGGCAGTTTCTGTAAGCAGGGCAATAAAGATTAGGCTAGAAACAACACCAGAATGTTGTAATTCCTTACAGGATTAGCCCTGTAAAGTGGAAAAAAACAAAAGGAGATTTCTTCCAACAACCAGTTCTCCGAACTGCTTAGAAAGTTAACAACTGGTTCTCCCAAATAGGTGCGAACTGGCTGAATCCCTCCATTGTCCTCACCCCATTCCTAAGAGGTCTGTAACGGGTGTGCATAAGTGCACCAGCGTGCCTTACGTCCCTGTCCTGATATTCCTTTTTTACTGACTTTTTTCATGTATTCAAATTTTGTTTCTACTTTTATCTGTTATCTTATATATGCCTTGGACAACTAAACTTATGATTATGATTTCTAAAAGTTGGCCCCCTTAGTTTCAACTTGGGGCAGAGAGCTGAGGCTCCCAGTTTCTGTCTTTTGAAACCTGTTCCTCCTTTAGGGAAAATATAATATTCTGCCTTTTTAATATTTCCTAAAACATTTTCATTCTTCTAAGAGGGGGGTGGGGGGCTAAACTTTCTTCAGACTGGACAGCCATTTGCCTGGGATGGTATAAGGTTTCTTGCTTAAGCAGGGGGTTGGACTAGAAGACCTCTAAGGTCCCTTCTGACTCTGTTATTCTGTATTGGGACGAAGGGTGACGTGACAGTGGGGAGCAAATCCTTCGCTGGGTGGCGGAGTCTCTTCCTGGGAAGGCCGGGTTAGCGGATGCTGCACGTGTCCCTTGGAAGGAAAATCCCTTCCAAGGTTAGCCAGTCAAGGCTACAAATTCGTGGGACTTTCTCCAACTGGAAACAGGAAGAGAATTGGAAGCTAAAGGAAGAAGAAGACAAAACAGAGAGAGAGAAAAGAGAGAGAGAGAGAGAGGGAAGAAATGGACGGGAGAGAAAGGGGGGGGGATTTAGGAATGAATCAGTAAGCTTAGTGGAAGGACATTTAGAGGGAGGTCGGCGGGGGAGAGCAGAGGACAGGAGAAATGCTGCAGTATGATTACTATTACTATTACTATTATTATTTATCCCTGTTGTTATTTTTCACTTCCCCCTTTTATTGGCTCTTCTTCTCCTCCCCCTCTCTTTCTTCCTCCCCGTCTCTCCCCCTTCCTCTTCCTTCTTCCGCTCTTCTTCTTCCTCCCCTCCCCCTCCTCCCCCTTTTTCTCCCTCTCCTCCTTCTCCTCTCCTCCTCCTCTTTCCTTCTCTCCCCCTCCCTCTCCCCCTTATTTTCTCCTCCTCTTCTTCCTCCCCTTCCTTCCCCTCCTCTTCCTTACTCTCCCCCATTCCTCCCCTTCCTCCTTTTTCTTCTCCTCCCCCTCCTCCAACTCCCCCCTTTTCTCCTCCTCTACTTCCTCCCCCTCCTCTCCCTCCTTCTTCCCCTCTTCTTCCTCCCCCTCCCCCCTCCTCCCTCCCTTCCCCCTTTTTCTCCCCTCTCCTCCTTCTCCTCTCCCCCCTCCTCTTTCCTCCCCTCCCCTCCTCCCCTCCTCCTTTTTTCTCCCTCTCCTCCTTCTCCTCTCCTCCTCCTCTTTCCTTCTCCCCCCCTCCCTTCTCTCCCCCTTTTTTCTCCTCCTCTTCTTCCTCCCCCTCCTCTTCCCTCCTTCTTCCCCTCTTCTCCCTCCCTCCCCTCCTCCCCTCCTCCTTTTTCTCCCTCTCCTCCTTCTCCTCTCCTCCTCCTCTTCCTTCCCTCCCCCTCTTCCCCCTTTTTTTTTCTCCTCCTCTTCTTCCTCCCCTTCCTCCCCCTCCTCTCCTTCCTTCTCCTTCCTCCCCCTCCTCCCTCCTCAACTCCCTTTTTCTCCTCCTCTTCTTCCTCCCCCTCCTCTTCCTCCTCCTTCTTCCCCTCCTCTTCTCCCTCCCCTTTCTCTTCCTCCCCCTCCTTCTTCTCCCTTTTCCTCTTTCCTCCCTCTCTCTCCCTTATTCTCCTCCTCCTCCCCCTTCCTCCCCCCTCCTCTTTCTCCTCATTCTTTCCCCCCCCTCCCCCCCCTTCTGTTGTTTTACATGCACCCAGACTG
>JAKOOJ010000056.1:593558-626058 GCA_022577455.1 Arizona elegans
ATTCTCCTCCTCCTCCCCTTCCTCCCCCTCCTCTTTCTCCTCATTCTTTCCCCCCCTCCCCCCCCCCCTTCTGTTGTTTTACATGCACCCAGACTGCTTCTGTAGGGGAGATAAGTTCCTTGTTCTTTGCCAAATAAATAAAGTACAGAATATAAAAGGGAAAAAAAGAGCAAACGTAGGAGGAAAAAAAAGAGAATCAAAGATAAAGGAGTCAAATTAAAACAAGTATGAATCAGGAGCATTCTGACTCCAGGGTTTATATTGTTTCCGTCCTCACCACTTTTGTTGAGAAAGAAAAAAACGGAGACAGCAAAAGTTTCAGGTCTATCTTTAGAAATAACACCAACATTCAGGAAACAAGAAACGGAAAAAAGCAAGAAGAGATTTTTTTTAAAAAAAGGAGCTAAAACAAAGGAGCTGGCTCAGCAGAAAGCCGAAAACGAAGTAGGTGTCAAAAATTCATATGGCTGTATTATTATTATTATATTAGTCCATGCCTAAGGCAGGACTAGAACTCACCATCTCCCAGTGATTGGCCCAGAGTAACCCAGCCAGTCTTCATGCCTAAGGCAGGACTAGAACTCACTGTCTCCCAGTGATCTCCCAAAGTCACCTAGTCAGTCTTCATGCCTAAGGCAGGACTAGAACTCACCGTCTCCCAGTGATCTCTCAAAGTCACCAAGCCAGTCTTCATGCCTAAGGCAGGACTAGAACTCACTGTCTCCCAGTGATCTCCCAAAGTCACCTAGTCAGTCTTCATGCCTAAAGCAGGACTAGAACTCACCGTCTCCCAGTGATCTCTCAAAGTCACCAAGCCAGTCTTCATGCCTAAGGCAGGACTAGAACTCACTGTCTCCCAGTGATTGGCCCAGAGTAACCCAGCCAGCTTTCATGCCTAAGGCAGGACTAGAACTCACCATCTCCAAGTGATCTCCCAAAGTCACCCAGCCAGTTTTCATGCCTAAGGCAGGACTAGAACTCACCATCTCCAGTGATTGGCCCAAAGTCTCCCAGTTGGCTTTCATGCCTAAGGCAGGACTAGAACTCACTGTCTCCCAGTGGTTGGCCCAGAGTAACCCAGCCCTTCATGCCTAAGGCAGGACTAGAACTCACCGTCTCCCAGTGATCTCTCAAAGTCACCAAGCCAGTCTTCATGCCTAAGGCAGGACTAGAACTCACTGTCTCCCAGTGATTGGCCCAGAGTCTCCCAGCTGGCTTTCATGCCTAAGGCAGGACTAGAACTCACCATCTCCAGTGATTAGCCCAAAGCCTCCCAGCCAGTCTTCATGCCTAAGGCAGGACTAGAACTCACCGTCTCCCAGTGATTGGCCCAAAGTCTCCCAGTTGGCTTTCATGCCTAAGGCAGGACTAGAACTCACTGTCTCCCAGTGGTTGGCCCAGAGTAACCCAGCCCTTCATGCCTAAGGCAGGACTAGAACTCACCGTCTCCCAGTGATTGGCCCAAAGTCTCCCAGTTGGCTTTCATGCCTAAGGCAGGACTAGAACTCACTGTCTCCCAGTGGTTGGCCCAGAGTAACCCAGCCCTTCATGCCTAAGGCAGGACTAGAACTCACTGTCTCCCAGTGGTTGGCCCAAAGTCTCCCAGCCAGCTTTCATGCCTAAGGCAGCGCTAGAACTCACCATCTCCCAGTGATCTCCCAAAGTCTCCCAGCCAGCTTTCATGCCTAAGGCAGGACTAGAACTCACTGTCTCCCAGTGATTGGCCCAGAGTCACCCAGTCAGTCTTCATGCCTAAGGCAGGACTAGAACTCACCATCTCCCAGTGATCTCCCAAAGTCACCCAGCCAGCTTTCATGCCTAAACTGGTTATTTATAGTTGACCAAAACATATTTACCAATGAGATTGCTCACAGGTTAATCATAAAAAGAAAGAAAACAAAAATCGACACTGTTGTACCCATAAAGGAGGATATTTGTAGCTTAGGGTTGAACTGCTTAGGGTTCTTGATGATTCCGAGCTTGGTTATTTTCTTGCAGTCATTTCATGGCCCAAACGAAGTCGCATCATCAGTGCTAAAAAGCAGGCCGTTTGCTCTCTGCAAACCCTCCTCCCTTCTAGCACTGATGATATTAAATAGTTGGGTCACGAGACATCCGCAAGAAAACCACCAAGCTCAGAGAGCACTCTGGTGTTGGGACTGTGTTGCCTTCCGCGCCTGCACCTGTTAAATGCAAACCACAGCTTTCCGCTGACTTGCTCTGGGTCTAAGTGACTTCCTCCTGAAGCCCAGACACTTTAACCCAGAATCAAGATAAAGCTGGGCGCCTCTTTACTAAGGAGGTAATGTTGTGGCCTGGCAGACTCCAGCTGTGCTTAGAGCAGTGTTTCTCAACCTTGGTAGCTTGAAGATGGGTGGACTTCTACTCCCAGAATCCCCCAGCCAGCAGCGCTGGCTGGGGGATTCTGGGAGTTGAAGTCCTCCCATCTTCAAGCTTCCAAGGTTGAGAAACACTGGCTTAGATGCTCACGGCCAAAATATATCACACCTTCATTTCTTCCGGTCTTGCAGAAATCTCTCCGTTCCTCTTAGCCATGCTTCATTCCCCTTGCAGGTCTGCCTCGGTGGTCTGGGTTCAAGTCCAGCCAGCTGCTCAGCCGGTTCTTCTCCTGGCCTTAATCCTCTCTCCAGCTCAGCCTGCCTAATGTCCCATTTCACTGGCCAAACCCATCTCCTTTTATTTTAGCTTATTTGATTGTTTTTATTTCGTCATCGTGTGGTGAGATGGGCGGCCCACAACTTTAAAAAAATAAAATAATAATAAAATAATAATAAAATAACATAACATAATAACAAAACAAAACAAATACAATAAAATATTTTGTATTACTAATCAAGCTTTGGGTCACTTGATAGGGAGATGGGCAGCATACAGGATTAAAATATAATAAGAAAACAAATAAATGCATCTATCTAACATCTGTGTCTGTCTGTCTGTCTGTCTGTCTATCTATTGATCCATCCATCCACCATCTATCATCTATCATCTATCAATATCTATCATCTATCATCTGTCTATCATCTCCATTTATCTATATCTATCTATCTATCATCTATCCATCATCTATCAATATCTATCATCTATCTATCATCTGTCTAACTATCTATCTATCCATTTATCTATATCTATCATCTCCATTTATCTATATCTATCTATCTATCTATCTATCTATCTATCTATCTATCTATCTCCATCTCTCTTTCTATCATTCCATTTATCTATATCTATCTATCTATCTATCTATCTCCATCTCTTTCTCTCTCATATCTCCATTTATCTATATCTATCTATCTATCTATCTATCTATCTATCTATCATCTATTTATCATCTATCTATTTCCATCTATCCATCTATCAACATCATCTATCTATCTATCATCTCCATTTACCTCTATCTATCTATCTATCTATCTATCTATCTATCTATCTATCTACATCTCTCTTTCTATCATTCCATTTATCTATATCTATCTATCTATCTATCTATCTATCTATCTATCTATCTATCATCTATCTCCATCTCTCTCTCTCATCTCCATTTATCTATATCTATCTATCTATCTATCTATCTATCTATCTATCTATCTCCATCTCTCTTTCTATCATTCCATTTATCTATATCTATCTATCTATCTATCTATCTATCTATCTATCTATCTATCTATCATCTATCTCCATCTCTCTCTCTCTCTCATCTCCATTTATCTATATCTATCTATCTATCTATCTATCTATCTATCTATCTATCATCTATTTATCATCTATCTATTTCCATCTATCCATCTATCAACATCATCTATCTATCTATCATCTCCATTTACCTCTATCTATCTATCTATCTATCTATCTATCTATCTATCTATCTCCATCTCTCTTTCTATCATTCCATTTATCTATATCTATCTATCTATCTATCTATCTATCTATCTATCTATCTATCTATCTATCTATCATCTATCTATCTCCATCTCTCTCTCTCTCTCATCTCCATTTATCTATATCTATCTATCTATCTATCTATCTATCTATCCATCTATCTATGATCTCTCTCTCTCTCCCCCCTCCCCCCTCCCTCCCTCCCTCCTACTCTCTCTCTCTCTCTCTCTCTCTCTCTCTCTCTCTCTCTCTCTCTCTCTCTCTCTCTCTCTCTTGCAGAATTAGGCAAATGAGCTTCTTCAGGCCAGTCTGATTTTTTTGAGGAACTGAAAGGTTTCAAAAGAATTCAAGTTAGTGGGAAAATATTTTCCTATTTGGGCCAAAGGTTACTGTTGAGTACGCTTGAAAAAGTGACTTTTGCTTTAAATTGGCTAAAATAAACTGGTTTGCATTTTACCCATGTCTGCATGCTTTGTTCCAGAAACCACCATGCTGAATCAATTTTTTAAAATTAAAAACAATTAGAACAATGAAAAATTAAAACAATTAAAATTAACTTTTATTTGTATTCATCTCTTTCGTTCCTATCCATGTTTATATTTATACCTGCTATCTTGTACATGTTTGACAAAGTAATAAATACAAATACAAATTTTGTTCGGGTGCATACTTTGAACACTTCCTGCATTCCTCGTTAACTTTTACTCTTTCCCTCAGTGTCTCTTCCAACTTAGTAATTTTCAAACTTGGCCATTTTAAGATGTGCGGCCTTCAACTCCCAGAATCCCCCAGCCAGCCAAGCAAAAAGGGAGGGGCATTCAAGCGAAGAGGAGCATGAAGAAAGATGAAAGAGAATAGTGGTAGCTCAGGATTGAACTGCAGGGTCCTTGGTGCTCTCTGAGCCTGGTGGTTTCCTTGTAGACATTTCACGACCCAATTAGGTAACATCATCAGCCGTAGAAAGAAGAGAGGGTTGGGGGAGGAGGAGGAGGAGGACTGAGGGGGTCTTTGGTGCTCTCTGAGCTTTCTGGCAGACGTTTCATTGCCCAACTAGGGAACATTATCAGTGCTAGTGTTATGGAATGAAAGACTGAAAAACATTCCTGGGTCAGCCAGATACAGTTTATAGCGCAGGTTCAGAACCAGATTTGTACCTGAAATTCTGAACCCCGGATAGCTCTGATACGTTTCCAAGAGAAAGGGTTTGGTGAGCACATGCATTTTTCCATATATGGTTAACATACACTTGTTATATGATAATTGACACTTCCTAATTACTAAACCATTATTGT
Organism: Arizona elegans; assembly: GCA_022577455.1. Taxonomy (NCBI): domain Eukaryota; kingdom Metazoa; phylum Chordata; class Lepidosauria; order Squamata; family Colubridae; genus Arizona; species Arizona elegans. The sequence continues at coordinate 598,748 of JAKOOJ010000056.1, forward strand.
CCAGTTTATAAGATTATCTTTAGCTAGACAACCTTCCTTAGTTCTGTAATTACTAATACGGGAGATTTATTGCTGTCCTTAGGCAATAAATAACTCTTTGTAACATACATGTCCTTGTGTCTTTGACAGTGAGGCCCCTCAGATGTTTTCCATATGGCAGTCTTTTTGTGACAGCTACGCCTCATCAGAAGATATATTACCAATTAGCTGATTTTTAATATAATCTCCAAACAAGCACATTTCTCCCTTATAATAATGTGAATAGAGAGGGTCCTTTAGTGTTCATGTAACTGACCCTGTATGATTCCTACTTTATTCACATTACTAGAAGAGAGTGGGAGTTGTGGACAGAAGGAGGAGGAGGACGAGGAGGAGGAAGAGGAGGATGGAGAGGAAGAGGAGGAGGAGGAGGAAGAAGAAGAGGATGGAGAGGAGGAGGAGGACTGTGGAGTTTCAAAGCTGTTGTTTTTTTTGCAGACATCTCATTACCCTATTATGTAATATCATCAGTGCTAGAAATAAATGGGGTTTGCGGAGAGAAGGGGGGGAAGGAAGGGAAGGAGGAGGGAGGGGGAAAGGAGGAGGAGGACCCTGTGGGATCCTTGATGCTCTCTGAGCTTGGTGGTTTTCTTGCAAACATTTCATTACCCAACTAAGTAACATCTTCAGTGCTAGTGAAGGAGAGCCCCTCAATCAAATGGTATATAACCTCATTTACACTTTTATTGCACTCTTATATAAAAGATATAATCATAAGGCCCTTTCTCTTACATCTGTACGCCTAAAAGGGAACTTGACATTTGTAGCCTTCTGTTGTAACCGTTATAACCACAAGATGTACCAAGTTGTATGCCCTATAGAACTTACTGGAATATATTGAGTAAGATGTAGAATATACCCATATATGAAATATGTATTAAAAACTATGAGCTTCTGCTTTTGTACTTTTCCAGTGAATCTCACATAGGGTTATCTATCTGTATGCACAATGTATTATCCATAGGCGGAACTGAATTATGCTATGTCACTGTCCAATCACAAAACCTATAAAATCTGCCTTAGGGTGTAGTTCGGGGCTCAGTCCTTGGCAGGCTATTGCACTGAGCCTATTGCTAGCAATATTCAATAAACCTGTTTTCTCTGGATCTCTGTGGTCTTGTCTCTTGACTGGTTGACGGGAACTGATTGGGGATAGTGAATCCCGCTACACTAGAAGGGAGTGAGATTTGCAAAAAGGAGGAGGAGAGGGACGGGGAGGAGAAAGTCAGTGGGATCCTTTTTTTTAAAAAAAAAATTGATTTATATGCTGCCCTTCTCCGGAGACTCAGGGCGGCTTACAGTGTGTTAAGCTTGATGCTCTCTGAGCTTTTTTGTTTTCTTGCGAACGTTTCATGACCCAGCTAGGTAACACAATCAATGCTGGAAGGGAACGGGGTTTGGGGAGAGAAGGGGGGGAAGGAAGGGAAGGAGGAGGGAGGGGGAAAGGAGGAGGAGGACCCTGTGGGATCCTTGATGCTCTCTGAGCTCGGTGGTTTTCTTGCAGACATTTCCCGACCCAACTAGGTAACATCATCAGTGCCAGAAGAGATGTGCATTTTGCGCTCTGCTTATGCACAGGAGGCTTTCCTTACCAGTCTTGGCTGGGTGTGTGTGTGTGTGAAAGGAAGGAACCCCCAAGTATCCTCCCCAGTACCACTAAAGCCAAGTCCCGTCTGTATAAACGGAGAGCAAAAGCTCCTTTCTGGAGGGGAAACAGAGATTTCGCCGCCGGTCCCTCCTCCCATTCTTTTAGCCCCAGAGACACCCCACCCCTTCCTAAATCGACTCGGGTTTTTTTTTTCCAGGCAAAAACAAAAAAAAAGAAAAAAAAAGAAAAGAAAAAGAAAAGGTAAAACTTCCCTCCAGTCAGAGGCGACCCGGAACGTGTCGAGGCAGATCTCCCCGCTTGGAAGCCGATCAGCTGTTTTCACTTTCGCTTTCTCTTTCCTGGTGGTCTCTTTTCCGAATCCTGCAATCAGCCCAGCTGCGAGTCTCCCAGCCGCCTCGTCTGGATAAAGCGGGGCTCGGTTGGAGAAGACCCACTTCGGACCCCCTCCCCACCCTCCTCCTCCTCCTCCTCCTCCTATTTCTCCCCCCTCACCCCCCTCCCAAAAGCCCGCCCCTCCCCCACCCTCCTGGCTCCACCTGGTCCTGCCCAGCCAGCCCCCCCCCCCCGCCTCCGCCCGGGCTCAGCTGTTCCTTCTGCACCGGCCGTTTTCGGCGCTCCGACCGAATCCCACGGAGGAAGGAAGGAAGGAAGGAAGGAGCGCAAAAGGTCGGCCGCCGCGGCTCCGGAGCCCTCCGGGTGGCCGGAACGGGGATTCCCGACAGAGACACGCCGGCCGGAGCTCCTGCAGGTATTTCGGACCCTTCTCCGCGTTCGCTGGAGGGCGGGGATGGGCAGGAGGGCTCCAATTTCTGCCCGGCGCAAAAGCCCGAAAGGCGACGCGCTTCTCCGCCGAGAGCCGGATCGCGTCTTCTAGCTCGCTCGCAAGGCTGCTGCGGAGTTACAGAGCGCTAGGGCTTGGAAGGGACCTCAGAGGGCTTCTAGTCCATCCCTTGCCCAAGGCAGGAGTCCTCGGACCAGCCCAGGAAGTTTTGGCCAAGTCTTGGAGTTGAAACAGGTAAAGAGACTAGACTAGAAAAGACTAGGAGTAGAGATAGAGTAGAAAGGAAGGGAAGGGAAGGGAATTAGAAAAGGGGAAGGGAAGGGAAGGAAAAAAGGGAAGGAAGGGAAGGGAGGGGAAGGGAAGGAAAGAGGGAAGGGAAGGAAAGAGGACAGGAGAGGAAAGGAAAGGAAAAAAAGGAAGAAAAGGGGAAGGGGATTAGAAAAGGGGAAGGGAAGGGAAGGAAGGGAAGGGAAGGAAGGAAAAAGGGAAGAAAAGGGGAAGGGAATTAGAAAAGGGGAAGGGAATGAAAAAAGGGAAGGAAGGAAAGGGAAGGGAAGGAAGGAAAAAGGAAAGAAAAGGGGAAGGGAATTAGAAAAGGGGAAGGGAATGAAAAAAGGGAAGGAAGGAAAGAGGGAAGGAAAGGAGAGGAAAGAGGAGAGGAGAGGAAAGGAAAGAGGAGAGGAAAGGAAAGGAAAAAAGGAAGAAAAGGGGAAGGATTAGAAAAGGGGAAGGGAAGGGAATGAAAAAAGGGAAGGAAGGAACAGGAAGGGAAGGAAAAAGGGAAGTGGGGAAGGAAAGGAAAGGTATGGGAAGGGAAGGAAAAAGGGAAGGAAGGAAAGGAAAGGAAGAAAAGGGGAAGGGGATTAGAAAAGGGGAAGGGGATTAGAAAAGGGGAAGGAAAGGGAATGAAAAAAGGGAAGGAAGGAAAGGGAAGGGAAGGAAAAAGGGAAGTGGGGGAAGGAAAGGAAAGGGATGGGAAGGGAAGGGATGGGAAGGGAAGGAAGGGAAAGAAAGGAAAGGGATGGGAAGGGAAGGAAGGGAAAGAAAGGAAAGGGATGGGAAGGGAAGGGAATGAAAAAAGGGAAGGAAGGGAAGGAAAGGAGGGAAAGGAAATAAAAGGAAAGGAAAGGACAGTGATGGGAAGGGAAAGAAAAGGGGAAGAAAGGGAAGGAAATGAAAAGAAGGGAAAGGGGGGAAAGGAAAGGAAAATGATGGGAAGGGTAAGAAAAAAAGGAAGGAGAGGAGAGGGAGAGGAGGGGAGGGGAGGGAAAGGAAAGGAGGGAAGGGAAAGGAAAGGAAAGGAAAGGAAAGGAGAAAGGATAGGATAGGATAGGATAGGATAGGATAGGATAGGATAGGATAGGATAGGATGTTGGAAGGGACCCTGGAGGTCTTCTAGTCCAGCCTCCTGCTCAAGCTAGCTGCTGTGTGTGACTTCACACAACCAATTGGGCAATAAACCCCTTTTGTGGATTCACATGTACCTGCCTGAAAATATCAATCATTAAGTAATTCGGGCAAAGCAAAAAAGCATTTATTGAAGGGGGCAGGGAAGGCTTAAGTCTTTTTATGGGGCACAGATATAAATGAGGAGGCAAACTTTTGGTGTCTGTGATCTATCAGGAAGCAAGTGATCAAGCCATAAAAAGGCATTCATTGCAAGTAGTCCTCGACTTACGAACCAAGCCCAAAATGCCTGTCGCTAAGCGAGATGCTTTTAAAGCGAGTTTTACCCCATTTTATGACCTTCCTTGCCACAGTCGTTAAGCGAATAATTGCAGTTGTTAAGTTAGCGACACGGTTAAGTGAATCTGGCTTCCCCGTTGACTTGGCTCGTGAAAAGGTCGCAAAAGGGATCACGCGACACGCACCCCGGGACACTACGACTGTCATAAATACGAGTCGGTTGCCGAAACTCACTTAACAAGTGACAATGGGGCTGTTTGCAACGGTCGTTAAGTGTGAAAAACGGCCTGAAGTCATTTTTTTCCCAGCGTCTTTGGGATTTTGAACGGTCACTAAATGAACGGTCGTAAGTCAAGGACACGTGGGACTTGAACAATAGCAAAACACGGCTCCTAGATTGCATTCCAGGAGTGGCAAATTTTTGTTATTTCTTTCCAAGAATAATCTCTGCCTTTCTTCAAACTTAAAAGCATCCCATCACTTTCAGAAAAGGCTCTCTATTGTTTAGTGCTGAAATTCTCGCATATCAAGAAAAATGGCCTTGGCTAAAAAAAATATATATATATATATATTTTAAAAACCTTAAAAAAAAACGTTTTTCTGAAGTTAGAAAAGAGACCTGGATCACTCAATCCAAAATACTAATTTCACCTTTTAAAATGTTAAATAAGGAAGCCCGAAGTTTGAGGCAGGGGTTGTGTGAAGAGAAGCTGGCAGCCAAACCCAGGATCTTAAAGGGCGATGCGATACAGGAAAGTCCTCGCCTTACGACCACAGCGGAGCCCCAAATTTCCGTTGCTAAGGGAGAAATTCCTTAAGTGAGTGTTGCCCCCATTGTTACGGCTTTTCTTGCCATGGTCGTTCCGTGAATCGCTGCCAGGGTGAAATTAGTCACCCCGTTGTTAAGTGAGTCGGGCTTCCCCCCCCCTTGACGTTGCTTGTCGGAAGGTCGCAAAAGCGAATCATCGGATTTGATTCACAAGCGTGTTTCTAACTTCGCGATTCACTTAACTCACTTTCGTGGCCGGAAAGGTCTCAACCTGGGAGCCAAATGCCTTTGACCAATGTCTCTCTTAGCGACAGAAATTTGGGGCTCGGTTGCGGTCGTTAGTCGAGGACCACTTGAACTAAGAAAAATCTAGCCATTCTGAGCCAGCCTGCTGGTTTTTCGTTCTCGCTTGGTGAAAACAGGAGAGGGGAAGAAACTTTCATGCAGCTTCAAGGTTTTTCTCCCTGTGAAAATCTGATTTTTTTTTTATTTCATCCCAGAATTGTGTGTCAGCCAGCTGGTCAAGGCCAGGTCTCCCGATCTCCTGACCACAGCAAGGCCATGTTGTCCTACTGCCAGGTGGCGATAAAAACTGCTTTGTTTTGAGGTTTGTGGTTTGTGGTGGTGACTGGAGAGCTATAGGTAGTTCTCGATTTACGACCGCAATTGAGCCCAACATTTCTGTTGTTGTGAGATTTATGTTTATAATGGAATGGAATGGAATAAAAATAGAATAGAACAGGAAATAGAATATAGAATATAGAATATAGAATACAGAATACAGAATAGAGAATGTAGAATATAGAATATAGAATGGAAAATAGAATAAAATAGGAATAGAATAGAATAGAATAGAATAGAATAGAATAGAATAGAATACAATACAATACAATACAATACAATACAATACAATACAATACTTTATTGTAACTTTGAATGTAAGCAGGTTTTGCCTGATTTTAATACCTTAAAATCATCTAGCGTTGTGAAAACCAGCATAGAAAATAGAATAAAATAGAAATAGAAATAATAGAAATAGAATATAGAATGGAATGGAATAGAAAATAGAATGAAATAGAAACAGAAACAGAAACAGAAATAATAGAAATAGAAATAGAAATAGAAATAGAGTAATGAAGGATAGGATAGAATAGCATGGGAATAGAATGGAATGGAATGGAATGGAATAGAATAGAATAGAATAGAATAGAATAGAATAGAATAGAATAGAATAGAATAATGAAGGATAGGATAGAATAGCATGGGAATAGAATGGAATGGAATGGAATAGAATAGAATAGAATAGAATAGAATAGAATAGAATAGAATAGAATAGAATAGAATAGAAAATATGGAATGGAATGGAATGGAATAGAATAGAATAGAATAGAATAGAATATAATAGAATAATGAAGGATAGGATAGAATAGCATGGGAATAGAATGGAATAGAATAGAATAGAATAAAATAGAATAGAATAGAATAGAATAGAATAGAATAGAATAATGAAGGATAGAATAGCATGGGAATAGAATGGAATGGAATGGAATGGAATAGAATAGAATAGAATACAATAGAATAGAATAGAATAGAAAATATGGAATGGAATGGAATGGAATAGAATAGAATAGAATAGAATACAATAGAATAGAATAGAATAGAATAGAATAGAAAATATGGAATGGAATGGAATGGAATAGAATAGAATAGAATAGAATAATGAAGGATAGGATAGAATAGCATGGGAATAGAATGGAATGGAATGGAATGGAATGGAATGGAATAGAATAGAATAGAATAGAATAGAATAGAATAGAATAGAATAGAAAATATGGAATGGAATGGAATGGAATAGAATAGAATAGAATAGAATAGAATAGAATAGAATAGAATAGAATAGAATAGAATAATGAAGGATAGGATAGAATAGCATGGGAATAGAATGGAATGGAATAGAATAGAATAGAATAGAATAGAATAGAATAATGAAGGATAGGATAGAATAGCATGGGAATAGAATGGAATGGAATGGAATGGAATGGAATGGAATAGAATAGAATAGAATACAATAGAATAGAAAATATGGAATGGAATGAAATGGAATGGAATAGAATAGAATAGAATAGAATAGAATAGAATAGAATAGAATAGAATAATGAAGGATAGGATAGAATAGCATGGGAATAGAATGGAATGGAATAGAATAGAATAGAATAGAATAGAATAGAAAATATGGAATGGAATGGAATAGAATAGAATAGAATAGAATAGAATAGAATAGAATAGAAAATATGGAATGGAATGGAATGGAATAGAATAGAATAGAATAGAATAGAATAGAATAGAATAGAATAGAATAGAATAGAATAGAATAATGAAGGATAGGATAGAATAGCATGGGAATAGAATGGAATGGAATAGAATAGAATAGAATAGAATAGAATAGAAAATATGGAATGGAATGGAATGGAATGGAATGGATGTGTAGGGTTATTATCTTGTTCATCTGTATGGTTTTCTGGAACTGCGGTTACACGTAATTGCAAACTTCAGCAAATCTCGGTGAGCCGTGTTCCCAGCATGTACAAGGACACAGGATGAAACAAAGTATAACCTGTAACATTTGCTGCTATTCATTGTGTGTGCATACGTGCATATTCACATGAAAACCAATGATGCAATTACTAACCAATTACTCTACCTTGGAGATTTGTTGACCAATAATGAAATAACCCGTATAGTAGGTAAGAACTGAGAACCTAAGAAACTATATAAACTGTGTCTGATGCTCAATAAAATTGCTGTTGATTCTGCTATCCGTGGATGTTTCCCTTTTACTCATCTTCAGCCTCTGGGAACAAATGCAACAGGGATGGGAATGGGAATGGGAATGGAATGGAATAGAATACTTTATTTTATTTTTATTTTATTTATTACATTTCTATTCTTTATTGTAACTTTGAATGTAAGCAGGTTTTGCCCAATTTTAGGACCTTAAAATCGTTTGGCGGTGTGAAAACCATCCGGTGGCGTTAAAAAGGGAGAACTTTCCGATGCTTGGATTCAAAAAGAAACAAAGGAAAGTCAGATTTTAAAAAAGTCAAAATAAGATATGCTGGATCCTCGTCGGATAGAGGAGAGAGTTTGGTCACAAAATAAGACTCTGACTGCCTACCGGAAGTTCTCCCAGATGTTCATTGGCGGCAAATAGGAAACAGATCAGCTTAGAGCAGTGTTTCTCAACCTTGGTAGCTTGAAGATGGGTGGACTTCAACTCCCAGAATCCCCCAGCCAGCAGCGCTTAGACAGTCCCTGAGGTCACTTCCTGATATGTGTTCTCAACCTCAGCAATATTAAGCTGGGTGGACTTCAACTCCCAGAATGTCTAATCCAGCATGTCTGGCTGGGGAATTCTGGGAGTTGAAGTCCACCCAGCTTAATGTTGCTATGGATGGATGGATGGATGGATGGGGAATTCTGGGAGTTGAAGTCCACCTGTCTTAACACTGCTGAGGATGGCTGGCTGGGGAATTCTGGAAGTTGGTCCATCCAGATGAACGTTGCCGAAGATAGCTGTGCAAGGAATTCTGGGAGTTAAAGTCTTACCAGTTTTAACATTGCTGAGGAAGGCTGGCTGGGGAATTCTGGGAGCTGAAGTCCATCCAGCTTAACACTGCTACGATTGACAAACTCTGGCTTGTTGTGCACGCTGGAGGAACAAGGTTGCCATTTTTGATCGTTGCAACGAACAATTTGGTACTTTGCACAAGGCTGTCTTTATTAGCCACGAGATAACCATCATTGTGATAGTGGGAGACCTCCGTGGTTAGGAATTCTTCCAAACTACTGAGTTGGCCCCTTCAACACAACCACAACCACATCCACAACTCAATCAATGAGCGCCCACAGATGGGTTAGGTTCACCCCAGGAAGGAACAATCATTTACTGATATGGGCAGAACTGAGAAATGTTGTCTTTGTAACAGTTTGGGATTCTGGCATTGCTGTGTTCATCACTGTTAGGAATATGACTATTACCTAACCGGTTGGGTTGGCAATATATAAACCATCAATGTATGTTTGCAGTGAAAATGTATTGTACTGTATAGTTTTAAGACTGCTGTATTGAATCAAACTGTGTCCTGATTGGTTAGCTCTGTTGCCAATGTCCTTAAGGGGGAGCTAGAAACATGGCTTGTTCTCTGATATCTCTGTCTGGTACTGTTAGGAAATCCAGAAGAACTCTTTACTGTGAATGACTAAGACAACTGGTAAGAAGACTTTGTTAATGGATTATCCCTGGACTGTCGTTTTGGCTACCGCCTGATTTATATGTGTATGACCTGGATTGTTTATTGGACTGTGCTTTACTTTTTCCTGAAAGTAAACTATAACACAACTCAGTGTAACTGTGTGGTGACTGTGCTTATTCATAACTACTCTCAACCGCTTTCACACCCTTGCGACTCAGGGTTTACTCTGTAAATTCCTTAACAATCACAGCTGGCCACTTTTTTTTTTTTTTTTCCAAACCTGGTTTGTAGCAATTCATTCGAGACTGAAACCATGATGCACAGGTAGTCCTCGACTTACAACAATTCATTTAGGGACTGTTCAAAGTTACAATTGCACTGAAAAAAGGGACTTACAGTATGTTACGACTGTTTTCACACTCAACGACCGTGACAGCATCCCCGTGGTCACGTGATCGAAATTTGATGCTTGGCAACTGATTCATATTAGTGACGGTCACGGTGTCCCGACCTTCTGACCAACAAAGTCAAGGGGGAAGCCCGATTCACTTAACAACCAGGTTCCTAACTTATCAATTGCAGGGATTCACTTAACGACGGTGGCAAGGAAAATGGGGCAAAGCTCACTTAATAAATGTCTCGCTTAACAACAGAATTTGTGGATTTCATTGTGGTCGTAAGTTGAGGACTGCCTGTTTTTTTTTTTTTTGTTTTGTTATACTGTTACTCAGCTTCGGATTAGAAGTTAAATACCGATAGTCCTCAACATACGGCCACAATGGAGCCCCACATTTCCATTGCTAAGCGAGATATTTGCCAAGCGACCGTTGCCCTGTTTTTATGACCCGTTGTTGTGGCCCATCAGTAGCCTGTAGCTGATTCCGACAACGAGGAGGCTGGTGTGGTGCTGCACCAGCAGCCTGTACAGCTGGCGCTCGAGCCGGACAGTGAGGAGGCTGGAGGAGATGTGGTGCCAGAGGCAGGGATTCAGCCAGGGCCTTCAGAACATCCAGAAGCTTCCATGGGTGAAGAGGAAGAAGAGGAGGAGCCTCTTCTCGATGCAAGGGCGCGCAGAGCTGCCAAAAGGCAGGAGTGGCTCCTCAGGAGGAGGTCTCCTCGAGAGTAAGGCTTGGGGCTGATTGGCCACTCCCTTAGCCTATTTGGTGCATTGCCAAAATCTCTACATTGAGCGTAGTAACTCAATTGTGTAACTCACTCACACACCAGGCTAAGAAAAGCCCCCCACCCAGCATACCTGGACAACAAGACCCCAACCCTTAAAACAAGACCCCAGCCCATAAAAAATTCTGGCCTTAGATCTTTTATGGCCTCTCAGTTCTCGCTTCTCCTCCCAGGACCCACAATAGAAGTTAACAGGAATCTACAAGGAGCTTGTGTTCTGTTTATCTCCATCCCAGGAAAGTTGCTCTTCTGTTCTGACAATTTGCATTTCAGCTCCTGTGGCTTTAAGCCTTGCTTTTTTAAAAAAAAAAAAAATAATTCAATGCATCTTTGTTTTTTGTTTTTAGCTACCTGTCACCTTTTGGTAATTTCGATCTTTTATTTGCAGCTGTTTGCTTGAGATTGTTGTCTCTCTCTATCTGTCTATCTGTCTGTCTCCCTCTCTGTGTATCTCTCTCTCTTCTCTCTGTCTCTCTCTCCCTCTCTCTGTGTCTGTCACTCCATCTCTGTCGCTCTTTGTCTCTCTCTCTGTCTCTCTCTCTCCTTCTCTGTCTCTCTCTGTCTCTCTCTTCTCTCTCCTTCTCTGTCTGTCTCTCTCTCTTCTGCATGTCTGTCTCTTTCTTCCTCTCTCTTCTCTCTCTCCCTCTCTCTCCCTCTCTGTTTGTCTCTCTTCTGTGTCTCTCTCTTTCTCTCTCTTCTCTCTTTCTTTCTTCCTCTCTCTTCTCTCTCTCCCTCTGTGTCTGTCGCTCCCTCTCTGTCTCTCCTTGTGTGTGTCTCTTCTCTCTCTCTTTCTTCCTCTCTTTTCTCTCTCCCTCTCTCCGTTTCTCTCTCTTTCTCTCTTCTCTCTCTTTCTCTCCTTCTCCTTCCCTCTTCTCTCTCTCCCTCTCTCTGTGTCTCTGTCTCTCTCTGTGTCTCTCTCTTCTGTGTCTCTCTCTTTCTCTCTCTCTCTCTCTCTTCCCTCTCTCTCTTCACGCTGCCTCCCTTTCTCTGGGTCTCTTCCTCTCTCTCTCTGTCTCTCTCTGATAAGCTAGTTGCATGCAGGGCTGAGAAAACATCCTGTTGTAAATATTTAGCTTATCAGTCTCTCTGTGGTAGGTAAAACCAAGGATCTTGACCAGCAGTATGGGCGAAAATTTGAAAGCCATAAAAGAACGAGGAATTCTCTTTTGGTTTTAACCCACAATTTCCTGAACAATTAATCAGTGGAACAACTTGCCTCCATCCCTGGAGGCTTTTAAGAAGAGATTGGATAGCCATTTATATGAAATGGTATAAGGTTTCCCACCTGAGCAGGGGTTTGGACTAGAAGACCTCCAAGGTCCCTTCCAACTCTGTCATTCTGTTATTTCTTGGGGTTTTTTTTTTTTTGACTCTCTTCTGTGTTTTCCTGCAGGAGAGAATCCCAGTGACAAGTGGCACCCGAGTCCAGTTTCGCCATGAAAAAAGTCAAATTTCTCTTGGCCAATATCCACGATTTTACTTCGGAGGAGGCTCAGCAGCTGCTGCACAACAAATTTGTGGTTGTGATAGGGGACTCCAGTAAGTATCGCTAGGAATTGTGGGCCGAAATTGAGATCGCCAAAGCTTGGATACCCAGGTAATCCTCAACTTACAACCATTTGTTTAGTGATGAAGTTTGAAGATACAAGGGCACTGGAAAAAGGGACTTATGACCGTTTTTCACACTTGCGACCATTGCCGCATCCCCCATGGTCACGTGATCGAAACTCAGACGCGAACCCCTGCAGTTGTTAGATTAGTCACACGCTTGTTAAGTGAATCCGGCTTCCCCCATTAACAAGGTCACAAAAGGAGATCACATGACCTCGGGACGTTGCGACCATCATAAATACGAGTCGGCTGGCGAGGATCTGAATTTTGTATCACATGATCCTGGGGATGCTGCGACGGTCGTAAGTGTGAAACATGGTCGTAAATCCAGGGGTGAAATGCTACCGGTTGGCACAGGTTCGCATGAACCGGTAATAAAAAAAATGCTATAGGTTCGTCCGAACTGGTATTTCCGACAATCAGCTGTGCCGCGCGATTTATATTCTCTAGAAAGCAGGAAATCCTGCTTTCTAGCAAATATAAATCACGCGACACAGCTGTTCCCTCCCCCTCGCTCTTCTACTTACCTTCTTAAGCCTCCTTTTTCCACGCGGAGTGCGTGTTTGGTACACACTGCACATACACGCACAGGGAACCAGTGGCAAACCTCAGGAGGATTTCACCACTATGTAAGTCCCCTTTTTTTCAGTGCTGTTGTAACTTTGGTCACTAAACGAACTGTTGTAAGTCAAGGACTACGCAAATCTACACTCAGGAAAAGTGGGGGGGGGTAGGTGGGTTTCTCCTTTACTCCTTAGGAAAAGATAAGTGTCCGTAAATCGATTTGGAAAAATCAGAGAGAGATACCGAATTTTTCGGAGTATAAGACGCACCTACCTTTTTTGGTGAGGAAAAGAAGAAAAAGAAACCTGCCTCTGCCTCTGAGCAATTTTGCCTCGTTGCAGCAAATAGCCTGCTTTACTTTCAGTTTCGTTTTCAGCACAGCATTGATTAGCACAAGGGGAAAAAAAAATCTGCTCCAGCAATTTACCTCTTTGCAGCAAGCAGCAGAGCCCTGCGCAAAACAGCTGAGAGCAAATCAGCTGAGAGTCGGGAGGCCGATCTGATCAACTTGTGCTAATTAGGCTGTGCTGAAGCTGAAAGGAGCTGTTTTTTTCTTGCTGTTTGCTTGCAAGGAGGTAAACTGCTGGGAGGCAGAGGCCAAAGGGTGGGGGCCAGTGAGTAGGCGGGGCTACATTCGGTGTATAAGACGCACCTAAATTTTCACCCCTCTTTTAGGGGGGAAAAAGGTGCGTCTTATACTCCGAAAAATACGGTACTTCCTTTTTCCTGGCTCCTTGGATGGTTTTTTTTGTTGAAAGGGGGCCAGGCGTAGAGATCGGTCACGCTAACCTGGACTTTGACACGCCGACATCAGGACCCACGTTAGCGCCGGCTGCATTTTGGCAAGGCGAGGCCAGGCTGTGAGGAATTTGTGCAAAAAAATAAAGCAGAATTGCCCCCTCCTTCCTAAGTTAGCCAGGCCGCTTCCTTCGCTTTTTGCTTGGCGCGGAAAAAAAACATCGACAGCTGGGAGCTGAGAACGGGCGGCTGAGTGACCTTGAATCCTTCCCAAACTCAGCCGCAGCCCAAAAAAATAAAATAAGATAAAATTAAAAAAATAAATAAATAACAAGGTACTGTCTCTTATCGACTGAAGTAAAGTGAAGAAATAAAATAAAAGTACTGTGAAGTGAAACAAGTGATGCGAAATGAAGAAATGAAATGAAATGAAATAATTAAAGTAAAATAAACAGGTACTGTCTGTTTGTAGTTTGGTGTTTGTAGTTTTTAATATAAGGGCCAAATTTTTAATATATTTTAAACTGGTTTTTTAAATTTTATGGGTATACGTTGTTTTAATATGGCTGTACACCGCCCTGAGTCCTTCGGGAGAAGGGCGGCATAAAAATTTAAATAAATAAATAAATAAATAAATAAATAAATAAATAAATAAGTAAGTAAGTAAGTAAGTAAGTAAGTAAGTAAGTAAAGTGAAATGAAGAAATGAGATCAAATGAAATAAAATAAAATGAAAAGGTTCTGTCCCTAATCAAGCAAAGGGGTGAAGAAATAAAATGAATAAAACAAAACAAAACAAAATAAAAAGTTACTCTCTAAACAGGGAAGGTGAAGCGAAGTGAAGAAATAATGAAATGAAATAAAATAAAATAAAATAAAATAAAATACGAGTCATTTTCCAAGCAGCTGAAATTTGATCAAGCGACCATGGGAGATGCTGCAACGGTCGTAAGTGTGAAAAATAGTCATAAATCATTTTTTCCAGGGTCGTTATTTCAAACGGTCACTAAACGAATGGTTGTAAGTTGAAGGATACCTCTCCAGAATGCCTTCTCTAAGCACACCGCAATTAGTTTCTTTCTTTTTTTCTTTTTTTTTTTTTTTTGAAAATCAACCACCTTAAGCAGAATAATTCGGGGTGCGTATGTTGATTTTTCGGTATCCTCGGGAGGAGAAATGGCCAGTTGGGGACATTCTCCGGACGATGACAATGTTGTGGTCCTCCAGCGGCCTGTGGAGCTGGCAGCAGAGTCGGACAGTGAGGAGTCTGGGGAGGAACATGGGCCAGTCCTGGAGTCTGGGGAACGCTCGGACGAGGGCTCTGCGTCGGAGGCAGAGAAAGAGCCATCTGTTGTGGCTCCGTTACCTGAGCCTGTGTCATCGGCAGGAGAGGACTCCGAGAGTGAAAGAAAGGAGTTGGCAAGGCTTCCCTCTCCAGGACCCTCCTCTCTGGCAATGCCTTCAGTGTCCGCCGAAGGTCAAGAGATAGGCCCGGGGCCAAGCACGTCCACGCAGCCACAGGTGGACAGTAATGAGGGAGATGAGTCTTGGCTGGATCCTCGGCAGCGTTGCAGAGATAAGTGCGTGCAACAGAAGACCATCTGGGAGGTATGCGCTGCCTCCGGAGCCTCCAGAGTCGGACCTCCGCGAGGCAGAGGAACAGGGGGAGCTTGTTCCCAGTGCACGCATGCACAGAGCTGCCAGACGGCAACAACAGCTAAAACAAAAGGGACGACTCAGGAGTAAGGCTTGGAGATGATTGGCCCTTCCCATAAGGCTTAAAAGAGGAGCAAAGGCACGTGGGCCTTTGCAGGAAGCAACGTTGTTAATTCTGTGCAGTTTAAAGCCTGAAGCTCTGTTTGATTCTGGACTCCGTGTGGCTTTGCCAAGTAGGTTTTGGGGCAGCGTGTCAAGGGAGATAAAGGTGGGTGATTATTCCGAAGGATTTCTCCCGAAGGACTTTTTGCAACTAATTGGGACTCAGCTGTGAATGAACAGAATTCACAGCTGTTGTAATAAAAGAGGTTTTTGGGACGACTCCTGTGTTTCACTGACTCGGGAAGCCTAAGTCAGAACAGACCACTTGACCAGATGACCAACGGAAGAGGGAAAAGGCGCCTGAATCCAGCTTGCCTTCAAGCAGCGTTTTTTTTCAAACATGGCTCCTTTAAGAGGAGTGGACTTTAATACCCAGAATTCCCCAGCCAGCCTTCTGGGCCTTGAAGTCCACCCCTCTTAAAGCAGTCAAGTTTAGAGGGGGGTGGGGGGAAGACTGCCTTAAAGAATATCCAGATCTACACTTTTTTTTTTTTTGCATCTTGGTTTATGTTTGTTTGTTTCTTTCTTTTTCCCACATTACAGACTATCGTGCAATATATAAAGATTTGGTCTCCTTTCTGCAGAACGATGAGATGCTCTGTATCAAACAACTGAGGGAGAAGGTACTGTCTCTAATCAAGGAGAACATTTGCGGCTCCGGGTTGAAAGGAGGGGCCCTTGAGGCTCCCCGAGCTTGGGGGTTTCCTTTCAGATGTTTTACGACCCAACTAGGGAACATCATCAGTGCTAGAAGGGAGTGGGGTTTGCAGAGAAGAGGAGGAGGAGGAGGACTGTGGGGTCCTTGGTTCTGAGTTCCATTGTTTTCTTCCGTACGTTTCATTACCCAGCTAGGTCTTATCACCAGGGTTACAAGGAGGTGGGGTAACACTGATGAAGTGACTTAGTTGGGTCATGAAACATCTGCAAGAAAACCAGCAAGCTCAGAGAGCACCAAGGACCCCACAGTTCTCCTCCTCCTCTTCCTCCTCCTCCTTCTTCCCCTCCTCCTCCTCTTCTCCACAAACATCATTCCTTTCTAGCACGGATCATGTTGCCTAGTTGGGTAATGAAACATCTGCAGAAATAACAACCAAACTCAGAGCATCAAAGACCCCATAGTCCTTTTCGTCATCCTCCTCTTCCTCCTCTTCTTCTTCTCCTTCCTTCCTTGTCCTCGTCCTCCTCCTCTTCTCCTCCTCCTTTTCCTCTTCTTCCTTCCTTCCTTCCTCCTCCTCCTCCTCCTCTTCTTCCTCCTCCTCCTCTCCTCCTCCTCTTCTTCTTCTCCTTCCTCCTCCTCCTCCTCCTCCTCTCCTCCTCCTCCACCTCTCCTCCTCCTCCTCCTCTCCTCTTCTTCTCCTTCCTTCCTCCTCCTCTTCCTCCTCTTCTTCTCCTTCCTCCTCCTCCTCTCCTCCTCCTCCTCTTCTCCTCCTCCTCTCCTCTTCTCCTTCCTTCCTCCTCCTCTCCTCCTCCTCCTCTTCTCCTCCTCCTCCTCCTCTTCTTCTTCTCCCTCCTCCTCCTCCTCTTCTTCTTCTCCTTCCTTCCTCCTCCTCCTCCTCTTCTTCTCCTTCTTTCCTCCTCCTCCTCTTCTTCTTCTCCTTCCTTCCTCCTCCTCGTCCTCCTCCTCTTCTCCTCCTTCTTTCCTCCTCCTCCTCTTCTTCTCCTTCTTTCCTCCTCCTCCTCTTCTTCTTCTCCTTCCTTCCTCCTCCTCGTCCTCCTCCTCTTCTCCTCCTCCTCCTCTTCTTCTTCTCCTTCCTTCCTTTCTCCTCCTTTTCTTTTTCTTCCTCCTCCTCTTCTTCTCCTTTCTTCCTCCTCCTCCTCTTCTTCTTCTCCTTCCTCCTCCTCCTCCTCTACTCCTCCTCCACCTCTTCTTCTCCTCCTGCTCTCCTCTTCTTCTCCTTCCTCCTCCTCTCCTCTTCTTCTTCTTCTCCTTCCTTCCTCCTCCTCTCCTCCTCTTCTTCTTCTCCTCCTCCTCCTCCTCTTCTTCTTCTCCTTCCTCCTCCTCCTCCTCTACTCCTCCTCCACCTCTTCTTCTCCTCCTGCTCTCCTCTTCTTCTCCTTCCTCCTCCTCCTCTCCTCTTCTTCTTCTTCTCCTTCCTTCCTCCTCCTCTCCTCCTCTTCTTCTCCTCCTCCTCCTCCTCCTCTTCTTCTTCTCCTTCCTTCTCCTCCTCTCCTCCTCCTCTTCTTCTTCTCCTTCCTCCTCCTCCTCCTCTACTCCTCCTCCATCTCTTCTTCTTCTCCTGCTCTCCTCTTCTTCTCCTTCCTCCTCCTCCTCTCCTCTTCTTCTTCTCCTTCCTTCCTCCTCCTCCTCCTCCTCTTCTTCTTCTTCTTCTCCTTCCTTCCTTCCTCTTCCTCCTCCTCCTCCTCCTCCTCTTCTTCTTCTTCTCCTTCCTCTTCCTCCTCTCCTCCTCTTCTCCTCCTCCTCTCTTCTTCTTCTTCTTCTTCTCCTTCCTTCCTCCTCCACCTCTTCTCCTCCTCCTCCTCCTCCTCCTCCTCCTCCTCCTCTCCTCCTCCTCCTTTTTCCTTCCTCCTCCTCCCTTCTAACTCTCTTGATGTCCCCTAGTTGGGTAGCGAAACATCTGCCAAAAAACCCCCAGAAAGCTCAGAGGGCCCCAGAGTTCCACACTGAGCAACAGATATCCTTTTCTCTGGGCACACTGGGTGTCGGTTAAATCCTAAAGGTTGGCTTTGTGGATCCTCCTTCCCCAGTAGGATGGATCTACTGGCCCTTCGGACTTTCGTGGGTCTCTATTTGTATGTACGGAGACTTTCTCCGCCTATCAGGGCTTTTGAACGGTGCCCTCTTCCTTCGCAGCATGAGCCAACTTTCGCCAAGGACTGCCTGGTGGAATTAAACGAGTCTTCCGGAAACGATTACCGTTTGGTGCGCCAGTACCGTACCCGACATCACCTTGTGCGCTTCTACTTCATCACCCGGGCTTATTCGTCCTACGTGGACAGTATCATGAACGACTTCCGGGCGGCTCTGAAGGCAGATCTGGTACCCGATGTTGTCATCGTGCATTCTTGCCTCTGGGATCTCAACAGGTAAATCGGACCAGCCGTTTCAGCCCGACCACACGCCCTCGACGTACAACTGAGGCACAAGGGACTGCCTCTAATCGAGGAGAATATTTGTGGCTCGGGGGTTGAAAGGAGGGTTCTTTGGTGATCCCCAAGCTTGGGGGGGTGGGCTTTCCTTTCAGACGTTTCACAACCCAACTAGGCAACTTCGTCAGTGCTAGAAGGGAGTGGGGTTTGCAAAAAGGAGGGTGTTGTGGCCTGTCGGCCGTCGGCCCCTCCAGCAGCCAAATCAGAGGAGGAGGAGGAGGCGTGGGAGTGAGGGTCAGCATCAAGGCAACCTGAGAGCTCGGAGGGGGAAGAGGGAATGGAGCTGGCAGAGAGAGAGAAAGAGAGAGAGAGAGAGAGAGAGAGAGAAACGGAGCCTGGGCCATCCGTCAGCCCTCAGATGGAGAGTCAACAGCCTCCAGGTCTGGAGGCGGCTGATGAGGAAGAGGAGGAACAGCTGGGTCCAGTGCCTGACGCGTGGATGCACAGAAGGCAGAGGAGAGGAGAGCAGTGGAAATCTATGGGCTGGTCCTTGGGACGGAAGAGCCACTGCTGCTAGTGAAGCCCCAGCCTAGCTCTGGGGATAAAAGGCAGGGGGCAGAGATGAATCGATGTAGCAGACAACTATTCGTCTCCTGACTGGATAGACTTGTTAGCCTAAGAGGGAAAGTTTTTGCCGGGACTGCCGGCGCTCTTAATCAAGGAATTGTTTGAGTTCACTTCAGAGGGTTTGGGGAGTTTGGGTCAGAAGAGAGGAGGAGAGCTGTGGGGTCCTTGGTTCCGAGTTCCATTGTTTCCTTGCGTCCGTTTCATTACCCAACTTGGTCTCATCATCAGTGCCAGAAGGAGGTGGGATAACACTGACGATGTGACCTAGTTGGATAATGAAACATCTGAACCTCCTACTGCTTCAGCCCGACCACATGGTCCTCGACGTACAACCGCAACGGAGTCCGGCATTTATGATGACGCTAAACGAGAAAATGTGTCCCGGGCGTTTTGTTCCATTTGACGACTTTTCTCGCCTCGTTTGCTGAACGAATCGTGGCAGTTGTTAAATGAGTCACACAGTCGTTAAACGACTCTGGCTTCCCCGTGGACTTGGCTTGTCGGACGGTCGCCAAAGGGGATCACGTCACTATCTGGGACAAACTGTCATAAGTACCTTGCCAAGCATTCAAATTTTGATCACGTGATCAGAGGGATGTTGCGACGGTCGTAAGTCCCTTTTCGAAGTGCCGTTGTGAACTTCCAACGGTCACTAAATGAACTGTTGTGAAGTCCAAGGATCTCCTGTTCCTTCTGGTGAGTATGTCTCGGTTCTCCCTTCCACGCAGGTATCACGATAAGTTTCCCACGGAGCCGCCACTCCCGAAAGCGATCAGAGAATACCGCCAGAACATGGAGAAGCTTTTCCAAGCCTTGAACGAAGTTCTTCCTTCGCGCACTCTCGTAATTTGGAATACGGCCATGTCCATCACCAAAGACGCCCGTGGATACGTCATCGAGGTGAGAGGACGGTGGGGCTTCCTTGGGGGTGACTGAGGGCCACCTGGCTCCCTTCAGAATCCAAGGGACATCTTCTGCAACGATTATGGCGCTCCAGATATTATGAGTCTTCACGCAAAGAAGCAAGGAGAGAAGCAACCGAGGGCATCCGGCTTGGGTGGGTGGGGGTTGGACTAGATGACCTACAAGGTCCCTTCTAACTCTGTTATTTTGTAATTGAGGAGATTCCCTTCCTTCCTTTCTCTTTCAATTTTCCTTCCTCCAATCCCTCCCTCCCTCCCTTCCTCTTTCATTTTTCCTTCCTTCCTTCCTTCCTCTTTCATTTTTCCTTCCTTCCTTCTTTCATTTTTCCTTCCTTCCTTCCTCTTTCATTTTTCCTTCCTTCCTTCCTTCCTTCCTTCCTTCCTTCCTTCCTTCCTTTCTCTTTCAATTTTCCTTCCTCCAATCTCTTTCTCCTCCCTCCCTCCCTCCTTTCCTTGCTTCCTTCCTTCCTTCCTTCCTCTTTCATTTTTCATTCCTCCAATCCCTCCCTCCCTCCCTTCCTTGCTCTTTCATTTTTCATTCTTCCAATCCCTTCCTTCCTTCCTCCCTCTTTTTTCTTCCTCCAATCTCTTCCTCCCTCCCTTCCTCCCTCCCTCCCTTCCTTTCTCTTTCATTTTTCATCCCTCCAATCTCTTCCTTCCTTCCTCCCTCCCTCCCTTCCTTTCTCTTTCATTTTTCCTCCCTCCAATCTCTTCCTTCCTTCCTTCCTGTTTCATTTTTCCTTCCTCCAATCTCTTCCTTCCTTCCTTCCTCTTTCATTTTTTCTTTCTCCAATCTCTTCCTTCCTCTTTCATTTTTCCTTCCTCCAATCCCTTTCTTCCTTCCTTCCTCTTTCATTTTTCCTTCCTCCAATCCCTTCCTTCCTCTTTCATTTTTCCTTCCTCCAATCCCTTTCTTCCTTCCTTCCTCCCTCTTTCATTTTTTCTTCCTCCAATTTTTCCTTCCTTCCTTCCTTCCTCTTTCATTTTTCCTTCCTCCAATCTCTTTCTCCTCCCTCCCTCCTTTCCTTCCTTCCTTCCTTCATTGGAAATCTACATCTAGTCCTTGACTTACGCCCATCATTGAGCCCAACATTTCTGTCGCTAAGCCAGAACAGTTGTCAAGTGAGCCTTTGCCCCATTTTACGACTTTTCTCACCACCGTCGTTAAGTGAATCATTGCAGTTATTAAGTCAGTAATCCAGCGGTTAAGTGAACCCGGCTTCCCCATTTTGACATTGGGTTATCAGAAGGTCGCAAAAGGGGATTACATGCCCCCCCGGGGGGTGTCATGCGACCGTCATAATTACGAGTCCATGGCCAACCGTCTGAATTTCCATCGCGTGACTGCGGGGAGGCCGCAATGGTCGTTAAGCGTGAAAAACGGTCCCGAGTCCCTTGTTTCAGGGCCGTTGTAACCCCGAGCGGTCACTAAACGGACGGTGGCAGGTCGAGGACTCCCAGTAACGTCCCCCGTTCTTGACTTGAGGTTCGTGGGTGTTTTGGGATCTTCTGCAGCAACCCTGCAAGATGTCAGCCGTGGATATGATAGAAGCCAACTTCTACAGCACCAATCTGGCCCAGGCGTTCTGGTTCGACGTCCTGGACCTCCACTACTACTTCCGGTTCTTGCAGGACCTCCACGCGCCCGACGGCACGCACTGGGACTTCCGGGCCCACCGCTACCTGACCAAGCTCCTGCTTACTCACCTGGCCGAAGCCTGGCAGGTCCAGCTACAGAAGCAGAGGCAGCTGATGGGCAAGTGGGGAAGGGGCTGGGGGAGGGAAAGCGGGGGGGAGGGAGGGGGGGGGCTTGGAAAGTGGGGGCGGGGCTTCTGGGATTTTCCCCCAGCCCCACCCCGTCACCAGGATCCAGAGCTAGGCTTTTAAGGGTGATTGGAGAATAATTGCAGATGGATTTAGGGGGCTGATGGTTAGAAAGGGATAACGATGGAAAGAAGGAAACAGGCGGGGGAAAGAGAAATGCACAAGTGACGTACCGGCTGTTAAAAATATCAGGAGCTGCTTCTTTATAACTCTTCCTTTCCTTCCTTCCTTCTTTCTTTCCACCTTCCTCTTCTCCTTCCTTCCTTCCTTCCTTCCTTCCTTCCTTCCCCCTTTCCTTCCTTCCTTCTCTTCCATTTATCCTTCTCCTTCCTTCCTTCTTCCTTCCGTTTATCTTTTCTCCTTCCTTCCTTTCCTTCCTTCCTTTTATCCTTCTCCTCCTTCTTTCCCCCCCTCCCTCCCTTCCATTTATCCTTCTTCCTTCCTTCCCTGCTTCCATTTATCCTTCCCTTCCCTCCCTCCCTCCCTCCCTTACCCCAATGGACCACAGGAATTTGAAACTAGCCCATCCTTCTGCTGCAGAAAGGGCACGATGGCTCAGTGGTTAAAGATGCTGGGCTGGTCAGATGGAAAGCCGACAGCCCGGGTTCGAGACCCGAGCTCTACAAGATGGTGTGAGCTCCCGTTCCTTGGCTCAGCTCCTGGCCACCTAACAGTTCGAAAGCAAGCAAATGGGAGTAGATCAATAGGTACCACTTTGGATGGGAAGGGAACAGCGTTCCATGCACTTTGGCATATACAGGTAGTCCTCAACCTACGACCACAATTGAGCCCCAAATTTACGTGGCTAAATGAAGAAATTTACTGAGTGAGGTTTGCCCCATTTTACGACTTTCCTTGCTGCATTTCTTCAACGAATCACTCCAGTTCTTAAAATTGTTAAGTTGCTAAGCAAATCTGGTTTCCCCATGGACTTTGCTCGTCAGAAGGTCGCCAAAGGGTATCGCCTGACTCCTGGACACCGCGACCGTCATAAATAGGAGTCGGTTGTCAATCATCTGAATATAAATCACAGGGATGCTGCCGCGGTCGTAAGTGTGAAAAACGGGGTTTTTTTCCCCGCTGCCGTTGTAACTTGGAACGGTCCCTGTCGTAAGTCGAGGACTACCTGTAAGTCATGCTGGGCCCCATGACCACAGAAGCGTCTTCGGACAACGCTGGCTAAGAAAGGGAGATGAACAGCGCCCCCTAGAGGCGGATACGACCGGACAGGAGAGACTTTTAACTTCACCTTCCCTTCTGCTGCCTTCTCTGTATTCCTCCCGTCTTCTTCATTTTCAGACATTCAGAAGTTTCGAAAAACATCTCCCTGGAGGAACCTGGACCCTGCCCCTCCTCAGCTGATTCCCACCCTGTGGACCAATGGCTCAGCCAGGGACTTCTATTCCAGGAGACCTTCTCACCTCAGTCGTAAAGCTTACAAAAAGAGGCTCAGAGCAAGGTTGAGTCAATGTCACCATTCGCCTGTCCAGCTTGGTGTCCCCTATGATGGGCTTCACCAGGAACACAACCACCCCTGGCCCTCTGCCGCTCTCCCCGATCCCAGGAATTCTCCCACTGGCTTGCACAGGGGACCCATAATTTCATCTGAATACCCTCAACCCATTCCAGGTTATTACCCTTGTGGCCCAGAACATGGGAGTTACAACAGGTGGCCCGTAGGTTCTTCTGAACAAGAGCATTGCCCTCAACCCGATGCAGGTTATTCTTGGGTCCCAGATAGTTCTGGTGGCCATAGCAGACCCATAGATTTTTTAGAGCAAGGTGTCCCATTCTATCCCGGTCCTTATGATCCTCCTTTCCAAGATGGCAGGCTCAGCAGCTTCGCTGACCAGGGGCCAGGATTCCACCCCAATAGTCCCCCTCATTTCCCACAAGGCGTGGGTGACGCCAGCACACCCCTGAATATTGTTGAACAGGAGCAATGTCTCCAGCCCCATCATTATTTCCAGGAGGCCCATGGACCTGATCATAACAGTTGGGTCATGGGCTTGTCCGAGGAGGGCCCGTGGCCCCCGTTTCATCCTAGGAGAGACTTTCCTGTCCCTCACGATGTTAGGAATGGCCCTTGGTCCACAGATGGTGATGAAGGAGATCCGGGCTTCTCATTCCACATAGAAGGTACGTTCCTGGTTTTCCTGCCAATTATTTCAGGGTGGGGAGAGTCCGAATCCCAGTTTTGAGCTGGAAGTAGGCTAGAACAGGGGGTCCCCAACCTTGGCAACTTTAAGACTTGTGGACTTCAACTCCCAGAGTTGAAGAGTTCAAACTCTGGCAGTTGAAGTCCACAAGTCTTAAAGGTTGGAGTGGAGACCCCTGGGCTAGAAGGAATGTTCTAGAGAAGGAGGAGGAGAAGGAGGAAGAAGAGGAGGAGGAGGAAGAAGAGGAAGAAGAGGAGGAGGAGAGGAAGAGGAAGAAGAGGAGGAGGAGGAGAAGGAGGAGGAGGAGGGGAGGAGGAGGAGAAGAAGAGGAGGAGGAGAGGAGGAGGGGGAGGAGGAGGAGAAGAAGAAGAAAAGAAGGAGAAGGAGAAGAAGAGGAGAAGAAGAAGAGGAAGAGGAGGAGAGGAGGAGGGGGAGGAGGAGGAGAAGAAGAAGAAAGAAGAAGAAGGAGAAGAAGAAGAAGAGGAAGAGGAAGAAGAAGAAGAAGAGGAGGAGGAGGAGGAGGAGGATGGGAGGAGGAGGAGGAGGAGAGGAGGAGGAGGAGAGGGAGAGGAAGAAGAGGAGGAGGAGGAGGAAGAAGAAGAAGAAGAGGGGGAGGAGGGGGGGAGGAGGAGGACGAGGTGGAGGAGGAGAACTGTGGGGTCCTTGGTGCTCCCTGAGCCTGGATGTTTTCTTGCAGATGTTTCACTACCCAACTAGCTAACATCATCAGTGCTAGAAGGGAGTGGGGTTTGCAGAGAGGAGGAGGAAGAGGAGGAGAACTTTGGAGGAAGATTAGGAGGACTGTGGGATCCTTGGTGCTCTGTGCCTGGTTGTTTTCTTGCAGATGTTTCTTTTTTAAAAAAAAATATTGATTCTTGCAGATGTTTCATTACCAAAATAGGTAACACCATCAGGGCTTGGGTGTCTTCTACTTGGCACCTTTTCCTAATGTCCCTTCTTGCTTTCTGACAGAAAAGCATCCCAATTGCTTCTCTGGGCCGGAATCCTTTACTCAGGAGGAAGGCTGGGCTCCTTACAGCCTGCCACACAGAATACCCCATGATGCCTGGATCGGGAAGATGCTTCCAAACCGCCTTCGACATGCCAACCACAGACGCCAAGCCTGTGCCCCTTATGCCACCAGCTGGAAGACATCCAGGGACTCTTATTGATCTGGTGCCCATCTCAACTTGGGGCCGTTTTCGTTCGGGGGTTTTGATTTCTCACCAAAGACCAACGTGGCAGGACCGATTTTTCTCCTGGGCTGCGGTTCCATCTCTGCCCACTGTAGAAATGCTAGTTTGGGCATCTCGGTTATATGGAACAATTTGGAATTACTGGTTTGGGAGTTGAAGAGCCAACAATTCGGGATTTCTGATGTTGATGAAATGTTTGGGGGTGGGGGGAATCAGAATCTGGTTTGGGAGTCAGCGAGGTTGTGACATCATGTGAGAGCAGGGAAAGGAGGCCACAGGGACAGGTTAGGTCAGGAGTTTTCAAACTTGGCTCCTTTAAGAGCTGCGGACTTCAACTCCCAGAATTCCCTAGCCAACATGGGCAATTCTGGGAGGGGAAAGCCACACATCTTAAAGCAGGGGTCCCAAAACCTGGCAGCTTTAAGACTTGTGGATTTCAACTCCCAGAATTCTCCAGGCTGGAGAATTCTGGGAGTTGAAGTCCACAAGTCTTAAAGCTGCCAAGTTTGAAGACCTCTGCCTTAAAGTGTCCAAGTTTGAAAAAAAAAAAACATTCCTAGAAATCAAAGGTGTCCAACCATGGCAACTTTTAAAGACTTGTGGACTTCCACTCCCAGAATTTCCCAGCCAACATGTGGTCTCTGGGTGTGTTATTTGTGTACATGCTGTTTTTAGTGTGTCCTTCCTTTGCAAATCTGTTTAACAAACTGAAGCTCATTGTGGAGAAAATTAAGGTTTTTACACTTAGGCAAGGAAAACCAAATCTGCAGGCACAGAGCAGGAGAAACCTCGCTTAAGGCCAGTAACTGTGAAAGGAGTCTTGGAGTCCTAGTGGACAATCACTTAAATAGGAGCCAGCCGGGTGCAGCAGCTGCCAAAAAAATGCCAACACAATCCCACAATGCATCCCACAATGCATTAACACAGGGAGAAAATCAAAATCACGTAAAATGTTAATGCTGTTTTATAAAGCCTCACTAAGATCGCATTCTGGAATATTGCAACCAATTTACAATGTTAAAAAAAAAGGATGTTGAGGACTCTGGAAAGAGTGCAGAGAAGAGGATTAGGGGACCGGAGGCTGAAACATAACGAAGAAAAATTGCAGGTATTGGGTAGGACTAGTAGTCCAACGAAGAGAAGGAATAGGGGTGACATGAGAGCAGGGTTCTAATATTAAGAGCCTTGGTGGCGCAGCAGACTAAAGCGCTGATAAGTAGCACCAGCTGCCTGCAATTACTGCAAGTTCAAATCTCACCAGGCACAAGGTTGACTCAGCCTTCCATCCTTTTGAGGTAGGTAAAATGAGGACCCGGATTGTGGGGGCAATAAGATGACTTTGTATAAAAAAGAACACCGCTTTGGGGCATATAAATCGAACCAATAAATAAATAAATAAATTTGAGGGGCTGCCTGAAAGAAGGGGGGGGGTCAACCTATTCTCCAAAGCACCTGAAGGTAGGACAAGAAAAGGGTGGAAACTTAACCAAGGAGAGAAGCAACTTGGAACTAAGGAGAAATTTCCTAACAGTGAGGACAATTAACCAGTGGAACAGCTTGCCACTAGAAGTTGTGGGTGCTCCATCACTGGAGGTTTTCAAGAAGAGATTGGACAACGCTTTATCTGGAATGGCATAGGATCTCCTGCTCAAACAGGGGTTGGACTAGAAGACCTCCAAGGTCCCTTCCAATTCTGTTAAAGATTGAGGGGCTCCTACCCTGGGCTTGGTTCCTGTGCGAAATTCAGAAAGGAAGATTGCCCTTGTAGATCCCATCCTGGGGATTTATTGAGGGAATCTGGTGTCTTCCTTACCCTGAGAGGATTCCTATTCTTTGATCAAGTCCCTGAGATGCAATAGTGGGAGCAGATCAAAGGCCTTTTAAACTTCCAACAAGGGGATATTAGATTCCCGGGAGGACTTTCAAACCATTTTTTAAATCGGCTGGGAAATCTGCTAGATTTCTGCTGCTCCTGGATCTCTGCTGCTCTGCGGTCCACGTCTTTCTAGCAGCTGAGATGATTCATGGACATTCAGGACTTCTACGTGAGGAAAATTAGATTGCGGAAATACAACAAATCGTTAACTTCAAAACATACTTGCCTACCGATCAAATGTACTTTCTGTTTAAGGCTGCCTTTGAAGCTCAGGTTTTTCCTCCCAAATCAGGCCACGCATCAGATTATCTTTTTATATATATATATAATATATATATATATATATATATATATATATGTATGTATGTATTTTTATTAGTTAAAAAATACAAACATACAACAATAAAACATACACAACAAATAAACATGAATCACATCTTTACGACTTCCTTTTCGAACTTGTCACATCGATAAGACTATATTTGTGTTCATATCTATGTATCCATATATTTATGTATAAAATAATATATATATATATAATTTTTCTCTAATGTATCTTTTATATTTCTATTCCTAGTACATCCTCTCTTCTGATTTTTTTAATCTAC
>JAKOOJ010000056.1:631058-703478 GCA_022577455.1 Arizona elegans
GGGGACAGTGGTGAAATCTGAGATTTGTTACTACCAGTTCTGTGGGCGTGGCTTGTTGGGGGCGGGGGTAATGTGACTGGGTGGGCGTGGCCAATTTTTTAAAAAACTTTTAATGCTTTCAAAAGGCTCTGATGATCCCAGCTGAGTTGCCTGATCGGCAGAGGCTTTTTTTTTCTTTTAAATGCCTCTGACGATCAGGCAACTCAGCGGGGATCGTCAGAGGCATTTAAAAGAAAAAAAGGGTTTTTTTTTTTCTTTTAAAAGCCTTTGACGATCCCAGCCTAGCCGAGCGATCATCAGAGGCTTTTTTTTTTTTTTTACTTTTAAAAGCATTTTTTCGGCCGAAGAGGTTGTAGAAAAAATGCTTTTAAAAGTAAAAAAAAAAAAAAAAAAGCCTCTGATGAATGCACGGCTCAGCTGGGCATGGGGGGGGCCAAGGATTTTTGCTACCGGTTCTCCAAACCACCCACCTCCATCGCTACTGGATCGGGCGATCCGGTCGGAACCGGGAGCATTTCACCCCTGGGTGGGGGGTTGCCTAAAGCTCCTATCCCAGCACCTTACTTTTAAGTGTATCCTTGATTTACAACCGTTCGTTCAGTGACCGTCCAAAGGTACACCTGCCACGGGGGAAAAAGCGACTTATGGCCATTTTTTCACACTTACGACCTTTGCAGCCTCCCCGCGGTCACGTGACTTTGGTTGGGATGCTTGACAACTGGTTCATATTTATGACGGTCACAGTATCCTGGGGTGACCTCCTTTTGCGACCAAGTGAAGTCAATGGGGAAGACAGATTCGCTTAACGACGGTGTGACTGACTTAAACAATGGCGGTGAGTCACTTAACAAATGTGGCAAGGAAAGCCTCCTGAACTAATTCCCCACTCGGCAACAGAAATTCTAGGCTAAATTGTGGTCGTAAGTTGAGACCTCCCTGCAACGGAACAACAGAATAAGAGAGTTGGAAGGGACCTTGGAGTTCTTCTAGTCCAACCCCCTGCTTAGGCAGGAAACCCTACACCACTTCAGACACAGGGTTATCCAACCTCTTCTTAAAAACTTCCAGTGTTGGAGCATCCACAACTTCTGGTGGCGAGCTGTTCCACTGGTTAATAGTTCTAACTGTCAGGAAGTTTCTCCTTAGTTCTAGGTTGCTTCTCCTCTTGATTAGTTTCCATCCGTTGCTTCTTGTTCTACCCTCAGGTGCTTTGGAGAATAGCTTGACCGCCCCCCCCATGTCTTCTTTGGGGCAGCCCCTCAAATATTGGACTGCTGTCATGTCACCCCTAATCCTTCTTTTCACCAGACTAGACATACCCAATTCCTCCATGGATGGAATTTAGTCAAGGAGAGAAGCAACCTAGAACTAAGGTGAAATGTCCTGACAATGAGGACAGTTAATCAGTGGAACAGATTGCCACCAGAAGTTGTGAATGCTCCCAACACTGGAAATTTTTAAGAAGAGATTGGACAACCATTTGTCTGAAATGCTATAGGGCAGAGGTCTTCAGACTTGTCAGCTTTAAGACTTGTGGACTTCAACTCCCAGAATTCTCCAGGCTGGAGAATTCTGGGAGTTGAAGTCCACAAGTCTTAAAGCTGCCACGTTTCAAGACTTCTGCCATAAGGTTTCCTGCCTGAGCAAGGGGTTGGACTAGAAGACTTCCAAGGTCCCTTCCCTTCTTGTTATTGTGTATTCACACGTTTTAGGCTCCTAATCATCCTTTTGCACTCTTTGCAGAGTCTCAACATCTTTATATATATACGTGTGTGTGTGTGTGTGTGTGTGTGTTTTCTGAGGTTTTCACGGGTATTTGTATGTAGGTCTTTGGTTATTCGGGTTTTCTCCTGCGTAAAATTGGAAGTGTCTTGGCGACCTTTCGACGAAGTCTCCTTCGTCATCTTCAGGCTGGTGTTTTCGGCTTCGTGCTTCTAGGAGCAGTGTGAGATCGCAGCTGTTTCTTCCTTTTAACTGCTAGTGGTTAGAAGGAAGCAGTTAAAAGGAAGAAGCAGCTGCGGTCTTCTTAAATTTTTGCGGGTATGCATATGCAAAAAATTAAAATCTCGGGTGTTTTCCTGCGTCATTGTAAATAAGTAACCAATTTATTTGCAATGACGCGGGAAAACACCTGAGATTTTAATTTTTTGCATATATATATATATATATATATATATATATATATATATATATATATATATATATACATACACATACATATATATATGTGTATGTATTTCTCTTTAGTCAGGTTCTTCCTACGTAAACCAAGATTTTTATTTTACATAGGAAGAACCTGGCTAAAGAGAAATACACATAAAGGCCTACAAAAAGAAAAGAAAACAAATGTAATATATATATATTGTTAATGTCTGATAAAGCCTAGAAAATAGTGAATTGGGATTTCACTGAATTATAGCTATATAAACATCTTGATTTACATAGGAAAAACCCTGGCTGAAACAATAATGCATATATATATATATATTTATTTATTTATTTATTTTGTGGGGACCAACATTGGATGCAGTATTTCCAAGTGTTGGTCTTAACGTTTTCCAGATGCCCTCTGCTACTAAGGTGCCAATCTGCCATAAATTTTGGGAGACAGGTGGGAGGCGGGAGCGAATGGAAGTTCCACGGTCCCTTCCCAGCACCCTTCTCAAGGCCAGCCGCTTGGGAAAGGGAGTGGCGTGGGGCTGCATTCCCCAGAAGACCGTTCCCAAAACAATTCTTTGAAATTTGATTGGGTTTGGGAAGGGCCGAAGCTGGGGAGGCACCTTCGGGAAAAGTTTACCCTGGGATTTCAGGCGCGGGAATTTCAGTTCTTTTGCCTTGGCGCGTGACTGTCTATCCCTTGACTTGTAATAAACTCTGCAGCATAACTGAGTTGGAAGTGGGACCCTTAGAGGTCCTCTAGTCCAACCCCCATCCCTGCTGCAGGCAGGCAGGCAGGATCGACGTTCCTTAGAAGCCCAAGCTGAGGCAGGACTTGTGGTTCCTTCAACAGACCATGGCTTAAGCACACTCATCCTACAAGCCAGGTTGGACAATTTGAGATGGTTTTTGGCAACGGACGGAGGCCCCCGTTCCTGGCTCGGATCTTGGTGAAGTAATTTTTGTCTTCTCTTTTGTTTTGTTTTTTAAAGTTTTAGCGAGGAGCTCGGTTGCGCTCAAGGTCCAGGGGATGAGAAGCCAGCGGAGTGTGAAGCTGGGTTATCGTTTCGCTCCGTCTCCAAGGTCAAGAGGAAGGCTGGGAAGGAGAGGGAGAGGCTGCAAGGGGAATGTGAAAATGATCGGGGAGGGGTGGGTGTGTTTGTGGACGTGGGCAGGTGAGGGCAACCCAACCCATCCTTGGCAAAGGAGAATCTCCAAAGTTTTATCTTTGGGGGGGGGGAGCGTTCAGGCTTGGTGGTTTGCAAAGGTTGGAGAGAACATCGTGTCAGGAAATGAAGGAGAGGCCTTCTGACGTGGGCTTTTTCTGGAAAAGAGACCTGAGGTGGATGGAAGAGTCTTGTTGAATATCTCTCTCTCTCTCTCTCTCTCTCTCTCTCTCTCTTTCTGTCTCCATCCTTCTCTCTTTCTTTCTGTCTCCATCCTTCTCTTTCTCTCTTTCTGTCTCCATCCTTCTCTCTCTCTGTGTGTCCATCCTTCTCTTTCTCTCTTTCTCTTTCCATCCTTCTCTTTCTCTCTCTCTCCATCCTTCTCTCTTTTTCTCTTTCTGTCTCCATCCTTCTCTCTTTGTCTCCATCCTTTCTTTCTCTCTTTCTCTGTCTCCATCCTTCTCTCTCTGTGTGTGTGTGTCCATCCTTTCTTTCTCTCTCTCTCCATCCTTCTCTTTCTCTCTTTCTCCATCCTTCTCTTTCTGTCTCCATCCTTCTCTCTTTGTCTCCATCCTTCTCTCTCTCTCTTTCTGTGTCCATCCTTTCTCTCTCTCTTTCTCTATCTCCATCCTTCTCTTTCTCTTTCTGTCTCCATCCTTTCTTTCTCTCTCTGTCTCCATCCTTCTCTTTCTTTCTGTCTCCATCCTTCTCTCTTTCTTTCTGTCTCCATCCTTCTCTCTTTTTCTCTTTCTGTCTCCATCCTTCTCTCTTTGTCTCCATCCTTTCTTTCTCTCTTTCTCTGTCTCCATCCTTCTCTCTCTGTGTGTGTGTGTCCATCCTTTCTTTCTCTCTCTCTCCATCCTTCTCTTTCTCTCTTTCTCCATCCTTCTCTTTCTG
This sequence comes from Arizona elegans, assembly GCA_022577455.1. NCBI lineage: Eukaryota > Metazoa > Chordata > Lepidosauria > Squamata > Colubridae > Arizona > Arizona elegans. Next base: position 635,279 of record JAKOOJ010000056.1, read on the forward strand.
TCTCCATCCTTCTCTCTTTGTCTCCATCCTTCTCTCTCTCTCTTTCTGTGTCCATCCTTTCTCTCTCTCTTTCTCTATCTCCATCCTTCTCTTTCTCTTTCTGTCTCCATCCTTTCTTTCTCTCTCTGTCTCCATCCTTCTCTTTCTTTCTGTCTCCATCCTTCTCTCTTTCTTTCTGTCTCCATCCTTCTCTCTTTTTCTCTTTCTGTCTCCATCCTTCTCTTTCTTTCTGTCTCCATCCTTCTGTCTCTCTGTGTGTGTCCATCCTTTCTTTCTCTCTCTCTCCATCCTTCTCGTTCTCTTTCTCCATCCTTCTCTTTTTGTCTCCATCCTTCTCTCTCTGTCTCCATCCTTCTCTTTCTTTCTGTCTCCATCCTTCTCTCTCTCTCTGTCTCCATCCTTCTCTATTTCTTTCTGTCTCCATCCTTCTTTCTTTCTGTCTCCATCCTTCTCTCTCTCTCTGTCCATCCTTTCTTTCTCTCTCCCCATCCTTCTCTTTCTCTCTTTCTCCATCCTTCTCTTTCTCTGTCTCCATCCTTCTTTCTTTCTGTCTCCATCCTTCCCTCTCTTTTTCTGTCTCCTTCTCTCTCTCTTTGTGTCCATCCTTTCTTTCTTTCTCTCTCTCTCTATCCTTTTCTCTCTCTCCCTCTGTCTCCATCCTTCTTTCTCTCTGTCTCCGTCCCTCTCTCTCTCTCTCTGTCTCCATCTCTTATTTTTTCAACTTACTTTCAACGGATGTATTTATTTTGCACTTATTTCATTTATTATTTTATTTATTTTATTTATTTTTTAATTTATTATGTATTTATTTTAGCCATTATTTTATTTCCTAGGCATTTTATTTATTTATGGTGTTTGCGTCAGAGTTTGTTGCAGAAATTAAATCCAGAAAGCACACACAGGCGGACTGATGCAGCAACTTCTTAACTTCTTTATATACATATAATACATGAAGATAAATGTACAATACCAATACAGATTCTTCTTCAAGGAAGTAGCAGCTACAAGCAAAACACAAGGCAGGAGAGAACAGTTAGTTTCATTTCAGCAGAGCAGACAAGTTCAGGCTTGTTTCATTTCAGAGCTGAACACAGAGCTTAATACAGAGAGAGCCTCCTCTACTCAGGGCAGTTAAGCTTCTGCACAGGCTCAGTTGCCTAAGCCACGCCCAGACTTCTATCTTAAGTTTCTGTTTCTAAACAGCCCTCATTGGCTGACCTTGTTACCCTGTCTCCATTCAGTCCCCATTGGCTGATCTATTCCACTCCATGAATATTCATACTCTGACAGTATGAATTTTATTCATTTTATTTATTTCTTAGGTATTTTATTATTTTATTTATTATTATGTACTTATTCTAATCTTTTATTTATGCATTTATCTTATTTTATTTATGATGCCTTTCATGTATTATGTATTTATTGTTTTCAAGATTATGTGTTTATTTTATGTGTTATTCATTTATTTTATTTTATTTTTTAAAAAATAAATAATATTTATTATTTATTGTTCTGTTGTGGAATGATGAGACCAAACAACATTCCTAGGTCAGCCAGAGACAGTTTTATTGCGCAAGATTCAGAGCCAGTTTTGTACTTAAAGCTTTGAACAAGGAGAGAACTCTGATACAACTGGTTTTATACATTTCTAAGACAAAGGATTCAGTGAGATCATACATTTTCCATATATGGTTAACATGAGATCATACATCCGATTTTCCCTATATGGTTACATACATTGGATAATATGTTCATGTAATTACTTAAACCATTAATCTTAGTTTATAAAATTATTTTAGCCACACAACTTTTCCTTAAGTGCTCGTAGTTGTTAATGGGAGAGTTACTGCTGTCCTCGGGTAAATTTATTGGATTAAGTAACTCTTTGTAACATATAGGTCTTTGTGTCATTCACAGTGAGGTCACTCAGAGGTTTTCCATATGGCAGTCCTTTCGTGACATCTAGGTCTCATCAGAAGATATATTACCACTTAATGGGGTTTAACTGTTTGTTAATGTAATCTCCAACAAGCACTTTCCTCTCTTATAATAATGTGAATAGAGAGGTTCTCTCAGAGTTCATGTATCCAAGCACGTCTTCCCCTTATAACAATGTGAATAGAGAGGGTCCTCCAGAGCCCATATATCTGACTCTGTATGATTCCTTTCTTTTATTCACATTATTTCTTTTATCTACATTAGTTCAACTTCTTTTATTTATTCAACGGATTTTTTCCAAAGCCCACCAGAAGGCAAGGCAAGAAACACAAAGCATGGAAACTAGTCAAAGAGAGAAGCAACCTGGAATTAAGGAGGAATTTCCTGACAGGGAGGACAATTAACCTGTGGAACAGCTTGCCACCAGAAGTTGTGGGTGGCTCCAACGTTGGAGGTCTTTAAGAAGAGATTGGATAACAATTTGTCTGGAATGGTCTAAGGCAGTGTTTCTCAACCTTGGAAGCTTGAAGATGGGTGGACCAACTCCCAGAATCCCCCAGCCAGCAGCGCTGGCTGGGGGATTCTGGGAGTTGAAGTCCACCCATCTTCAAGCTACTAAGGTTGAGAAACACTGGTCTAGGGTTTCCTGATTGAGTAGGGGGCTGGACTAGATGACCTCCAAGGTCCCTTTAGACTCTGTTATTGTGTTATTTCTCTCTCTCCTTTTTTTCTCTCTCTCTCTCTTCTTTGACTCCATCCATCTTTCTCTCTGTCCCTATTTCTTTCTGTCTCCATCTATTTCTGTCTCCGTAGCTCTTCTCTCCATCGAGTCACAGCCCCAAGGACTCTCCAACTTATAACCACGCAAAGTGACCATTCAAAGTAACCGCGGTACTGAAAATGGGTCTTACGACCATTTTTCACATTTAACGACCGTTGCAACATCCCCGGGGTCACCGGATCAAAATTCAAGCGCTTGGCAACTGAGTCATATTTATGACGGTCACAGGGCCCCGGTGTGTGTGTGTGTGTGTGTGTGTGTGTGTGTCACGTGATCCTCCTTTTGTGACCGTCTGACAAGCAAAGTCAACGGGGAAGCGAGATTCACTTAACAACCCTATTACTCGCTTAACAACGGAAGTGGTTCACTTAACAACCCTGGCAAGCAAGGTTGTAAAATAGGGCAAAACTCACTGAAGGACTGTTCTCACTTAGCAACGGAAATTTTGGGGCTCAGTGGCGGTCGTAAGTCGAGGACTCCCTGTGTTTATGACGGTCGCTGTGCCCCCTGGGGTCATGCAATCTCCTTTTGCGACCAAATTCACTTAATTTAACTTAATTTAATTTGATTAATTAAATTTATATGCCGCCCCTCTCCAAAGACTCAGGGCGGTAACCATGTTACTTTAACAACGGTGGTGATTCACTTAACGACAGTTGCAAGCAAGGTCGTAAAATGGGGCCGAACTCGCGTAACCACTGTCTCATTCGGAACAGAAATTTGGACCTCTGAAAACATGGCCATCGGTCACTTTTTAGGGGGCCGTCCTAACTTCAAACGGTCACTAAACGGACTGTTGTAGGTCAAGGACTACTGGTGTGGGTTGGAGCAATAATTCTAAACTGCAACTTAACCTTATGATCCTGATTCTTATCCCTTGGCCTTCCTCTTTGCCACCTGGGGAAAATCAAATCAGAATAGAGCTGGAAGGGACCTTAGAGGTCTTCTAGTCCAACCGTCCAACCCTCATGCAGGAGACACCTAGACGAGGGGTGGGCAATTGTGGCTCTTTTACCACCTGTGGACTTCAACTCCCAGAATTCCTGAGACAGCCGTCTCAGGAATTCTGGGAGTTGAAGTCCACAGGTGGTAAAAGAGCCACAATTGCCAATCTCTGGCCTAGACCATAATCAATCAATCAGTCAATCAGAATAGAGCCGGAAGGGACCTTGGAGGTCATCTAGTCCAGGGGGTCCCCAACCTTTCGGACCTCGGGAACCACTAAATTCCTAATTTTAAATCCCCCAGACCACTAATATGATCTGCCTAATGACTGGCTGGGTGGGCGTGGCTAGGTGGTCATGTGACTGGGTGGGCGTGGCCAACTCAATGTCATTCAAATCGAGGGGTGCCCACCCCGCCCCTCCCCTCCCCGCCCAGGCTCCTTAGGGCCCCAATAGGAAGCAGTTGTTGGAGCTAAGCAGCCACCAGGAGAAAGAGTTGGCAAAACAGCTGGCTCAGTTCCAATTGGGCCTGGTGGCTCAGCAGACTGATGGCATTGTGATTAAGACCAGCTGCCTGCAATTACTGCAAGTTCGAATCTCTCCAAGGCTCAAGGTTGACTCAGCCTTCCATCCTTTCTAAGGTAGGTGAAATGAGGACCCAGTTTGTGGGGGCAATAAGCTGACTTTGTATAAATATACAAAAGGATGAAGGCTATTGCTTAACGCATTGTAAGCCGCCCTGAGTCTCCGGAGAAGGGCGGCATATAAATTAAAGCAAAAAATAAAAAATTGGATCTGCCCGAGAAGGAGGCTCAGCAGAAGCACCTCACTGAGGACTAGGAGCATAGGCTTTCCAAGCAGAGGGAAGACCTGCGGGAGTGCAAGGCCAGATACCGGCGCCTGGAGGCTCAGTGGGCTGAGATGGTCAGCCAGTTCCAGGCCATGAGGCAGTCCCACTGGAACGAGGCCCTCCGGCTCATTGCCACCGGTGCCGCTTCCCTCCAGCCTTCGCCCAAAGCCCCCCACCAGGAGGCCGAAGCAGACCCCGAGTCTGAATTCCTGCCCCCCTCTGACCCACACAAGAAGACCCCGAAGGGGGAGACTCTCTGCAGCAACACAAACATTCATTGTTTGTAGTTTGAGGAGCCCTGATTTAGTGCAATGCGAAAAATGCAAATAATTTTTCTGCGGACGACCAAAATTTTCTCGCGGATCATCAGTGGTCCACGGACCACCAGTTGGTGACCGCTGGTCTAGTCCGACTCCCTGCTCTTGCGGGAGACCTTAGACCCGTGATGGTGAGCCTAGGGCACGCGTGCTACAGATGCCACATATCTGTGGGCACGTGAGCCTTGCCCTAGCTCAGCTCCAGGGCGCACCGGCCAGCTGATTTTCGGGCCTTCTGGGTCCACCAGAAGTCGGGAAACGGGCTGGTTCTGGCCTCCAGAGGACCTCCGGGGGCGGTGGGGAAGGCCATTTTCGCCCTCCCCAGGCTCCCAGAAAGACTCAGGAGCCTCGGGAGGGTGAAAAACGGGCCTACTGGGCCAATGCTGGATTTCAAAAATTTTTACTACTGGTTCTGTGGGTGTGGCTTTGTGGGCGTGGCTTTGTGGGCGTGGCAGGGGAAGGATACTGTAAAATCTCCACTCCCACCCCGTTCCAGGGGAAGGTTAATGCAAAATCTCCACTCCCACCCCGTTCCAGGGAAAGGTTACTGCAAAATCTCCACTCCCACTCCGTTCCAGGGGAAGGTTACTGCAAAATCTCCACTCCCACTCCGTTCCAGCAGAAGGTTACTGCAAAATCTCCACTCCCACTCCGTTCCAGGGGAAGGTTACTGCAAAATCACCACTCCCACCCCGTTCCAGGGGAAGGTTACTGCAAAATCTCCACTCCCACCCCACTCCAGGGGAAGGTTACTGCAAAATCTCCACTCCCACCCCATTCCAGGGGAAGGTTACTGCAAAAATCCCCATTCCCTCCCAATCAGCTGGGACTCAGGAGGCAGAGAATAGATGGGGGCGGGGCCAGTCAGAATTTTTACTACCGGTTCTGTGGGTGTGGCTTGGTGGGCCTGGCATGGCTTGGTGGGTGTGGCTTGTGGGCGTGGCAGGGGAAGGATACTGTAAAATCTCCATTCCCACCCCACTCCAAGGGAAGGTTACTGCAAAATCTCCAGTCCCACCCCACTCCAGGGGAAGGTTAGTGCAAAATCTACACTCCCACTCCATTCCAGGGGAAGGTTACTGCAAAATCTCCACTCCCACCCCACTCCAGGGGAAGGTTGCTGCAAAATCTCCTCTCCCATCCCACTCCAGGGGAAGGTTACTGCAAAATCTCCACTCCCACCCCACCCCACCCCAGTCCAGGGGAAGATTACTGCAAAATCTCCACTCCCACCCCGTTCCAGGGGAAGGTTACTGCAAAATCTCCACTCCCACTCCGTTCCAGGGGAAGGTTACTGCAAAATTTCCACTCCCACCCCGTTCCAGGGGAAGGTTAATGCAAAATCTCCACTCCCACCCCGTTCCAGGGGAAGGTTAATGCAAAATCTCCACTCCCACCCTGTTCCAGGGGAAGGTTACTGCAAAATCCCCCTTTCCTCCCAATCAGCTGGGACTTGGGAGGCAGAGAATAGATGGGGGCGGGGCCAGTCAGAATTTTTACTACGGGTTCTATGGGTGTGGCTTGGTGGGCCTGGCATGGCTTGGTGGGTGTGTCTTGTGGGCGTGGCAGGGGAAGGATACTGTAAAATCTCCATTCCCACCCCACTCCAGGGGAAGGTTACTGCAAAATCTCCAGTCCCACTCCGTTCCAGGGGAAGGTTAGTGCAAAATCTCCACTCCCACCCTGTTCCAGGGGAAGGTTACTGCAAAATCTCCACTCCCACCCCGTTCCAGGGGAAGGTTACTGCAAAATCTCCACTCCCACTCCGTTCCAGGGGAAGGTTACTGCAAAATCTCCACTCCCACCCCGTTCCAGGGGAAGGTTAATGCAAAATCTCCACTCCCACTCCGTTCCAGCAGAAGGTTACTGCAAAATCTCCACTCCCACTCCGTTCCAGGGGAAGGTTACTGCAAAATCACCACTCCCACCCCGTTCCAGGGGAAGGTTACTGCAAAATCTCCACTCCCACCCCACTCCAGGGGAAGGTTACTGCAAAATCTCCACTCCCACCCCATTCCAGGGGAAGGTTACTGCAAAAATCCCCATTCCCTCCCAATCAGCTGGGACTCAGGAGGCAGAGAATAGATGGGGGCGGGGCCAGTCAGAATTTTTACTACCGGTTCTGTGGGTGTGGCTTGGTGGGCCTGGCATGGCTTGGTGGGTGTGGCTTGTGGGCGTGGCAGGGGAAGGATACTGTAAAATCTCCATTCCCACCCCACTCCAAGGGAAGGTTACTGCAAAATCTCCAGTCCCACCCCACTCCAGGGGAAGGTTAGTGCAAAATCTACACTCCCACTCCATTCCAGGGGAAGGTTACTGCAAAATCTCCACTCCCACCCCACTCCAGGGGAAGGTTGCTGCAAAATCTCCTCTCCCATCCCACTCCAGGGGAAGGTTACTGCAAAATCTCCACTCCCACCCCACCCCACCCCAGTCCAGGGGAAGATTACTGCAAAATCTCCACTCCCACCCCGTTCCAGGGGAAGGTTACTGCAAAATCTCCACTCCCACTCCGTTCCAGGGGAAGGTTACTGCAAAATCTCCACTCCCACCCCGTTCCAGGGGAAGGTTACTGCAAAATCTCCACTCCCACCCCGTTCCAGGGGAAGGTTAATGCAAAATCTCCACTCCCACCCTGTTCCAGGGGAAGGTTACTGCAAAATCCCCCTTTCCTCCCAATCAGCTGGGACTTGGGAGGCAGAGAATAGATGGGGCGGGGCCAGTCAGAATTTTTACTACGGGTTCTGTGGGTGTGGCTTGTTGGGTGTGGCTTGTGGGCGTGGCAGGGGAAGGATACTGTAAAATCTCCATTCCCACCCCACTCCAAGGGAAGGTTACTGCAAAATCTCCAGTCCCACCCCACTCCAGGGGAAAGTTGCTGCAAAATCTCCTCTCCCATCCCACTCCAGGAGAAGGTTACTGCAAAATCTCCACTCCCACCCCACTCCAGGGGAAGGTTGCTGCAAAATCTCCTCTCCCATCCCACTCCAGGGGAAGGTTACTGCAAAATCTCCACTCCCACCCCACCCCACCCCAGTCCAGGGGAAGGTTACTGCAAAATCTCCACTCCCACCCCACTCCAGGGGAAGGTTACTGCAAAATCTCCACTCCCACCCCACTCCAGGGGAAGGTTGCTGCAAAATCTCCTCTCCCATCCCACTCCAGGGGAAGGTTACTGCAAAATCTCCACTCCCATCCCACTCCAGGGGAAGGTTACTACAAAATCTCCACTCCCACCCCACTCCAGGGGAAGGTTACTGCAAAATCTCCACTCCCACCCCATTCCAGGGGAAGGTTACTGCAAAAATCCCCATTCCCTCCCAATCAGCTGGGACTCAGGAGGCAGAGAATAGATGGGGGCTGGGCCAGTCAGAATTTTTACTACCGGTTCTCCGAACTATTCAAAATTTCCGCTACCGGTTCTCCAGAACTGGTCAGAACCTGCTGAAACTCATCTCTGTACCGGGCCCACTGTGCCAAAAGCAGCGGGGGGGGGGGGGAATTTGCGTGTGCATGCTTAGGGGGACGGGGGCATTGAATTATGGATGTGGGCACATGCATGAAACCCCCCTGTGTTCCCCCCGCTTTTGGCACGCGACGACAAAAAGATTCGCCCTCGCTGCCCTAGACCATATCAATCAATCAATCCGAATAGAGCTGGAAGGGACTTTGGAGGTCATCTAGATCAACCCCCTGCTCTCAAGCAGGAGACTATAGCAAAGTTGTCATCTTGTGAGATCTTTCATGGTTCTTCCAACTTCCCCATGATGAGAATTTGTCTTGCGGTTGGGGAAGAAAATCAGCTTTGGGATTTTTGGACAAACCCTTGAGAACGGGGCTCTCTTCTCTTGCAGATCCTGAATTCCCCGGTTGCCGAAAACCCTATCATTCCTCCGAGATGCTCTGCTTGAATTCCAAGGAGGTCCGTCAGCTGCTACACAACAAGTTTGTGGTCATCTTAGGGGACTCGAGTGAGTGCAGACTTCGAAAGGATGAGCTACCAAGTTTCTTGAAGGGATCAGAGCTAGCTTTCCCCCAACCTATCGGGATCTTGGATTGCAGCTTCTGTCATAGCCATGCCAAAGGAGCCAGTTGCTCATGATGGGTTTGTGAGTCATTCAGGTCCAGCAGGATCAGATGGGGAAACCAGGGGTCAAATCTATCTCGGATGGTGGGGGGAGATGTACAAGGCATGATGGGTATTAAGAGTTGAACGTGTTTCTTGGTGGAAGAAGCTATATCTGCTTCCTGCTGGAGAAGACGGAGGAAAATGCATGGACCTTCCTTGTTCTGACTTCTTCTAGGAGTGTGGACTTCATATAGAATCAAAGAGCTGGAAAGGGACCCTGGAGGTCTTCTAGTCCAACCCTCTTCCTGCAATCTTTCACGGATAAAATCGCAAGTCTCGAAACGTGGCCCCTTTAAGACTTGGGGACTTCAACTCCAGTCCTGGCTGAGGAATTCTGGGAGTCGAAGTCCGCAAGTGTTAAAAGGGGCCAATTTTGGAGACCCCTGCTTTTTTTTAATTCAAGCTGGACAACGTCCGGTGGTGTGGGTCAACTCCCAGAATTCTCAGCTACGGTCAGTCTTGAAGTGGCCAAGTTTGGGGTCTCTGAATAAAAGGATAGGAGTTGTGAGCTCACGGTGAGCTCGCACTGAGTCACAGAGACCAAATATTGTCCATCTCGCTCTGATATTACAACTCCGAGCATCTGATTTGCTTTGTGTAAGTCTAAGGGCTATTGCTATCATCTCTCTCTCTCTCCCTCTCCCTCTCTCTCTCTCTCTCTCTCTCTCTCTCTCTCTCTCATCTATCTATCTATCTATCTATCTATCTATCTATCTATCTATCTATCAAATCATGTATTGTATTTTTCTACTTAGCTAGCTAGCTACTGTATATAGCCGTGTTGGCGAACCCATGGCCACGCGTAGCCATATCAGTGGGCACGCCAGCTCAGCTCTGAGAGAGAGAGAGAATGAAAGGCTCTGGAGGCTGGGGACAGCAAAAAACATTACTTCCTGTCCCACTGGGAGTTGGGAAATGAGCCATTTCAGGCCTCCGGAGGGCCTCTGAGGGAGTGGGGAAGGCTGTTTTCACCCTCCCCAGATGCACAGAGAGGCTCTGGATCCAGGTGAGAAAGAAAAATGGGCCTACCGGGCCATCGCATACCAGGAGTGGGGGGGCGGGGTTGTGCGCACATGGGCAGGGCGCAGAGAATTATGGGAACCTCCCCCGGGCTCCTGGCACGCGATGGCAAAAAGGTTAGCCATCCCTGGTATATAGTATCATTCTATTCTATTCTATCTCATCCCATCCCATTCTAAATTCCCAATCCCATTCCATTCTCTCTCTCTCTCTCATCTCTCTAATCTCTCATCTCTCTTTCTACTTAGCTAGATACTGTATACAGGAGGGATGGCTAATCTTTTTGCCCTCGCGTGCCATAAGTGGGGGGAGTGCAGGGGGTCGCGTGCACTTGTGCCCACACCCATTATTCAATGCTCCCCCCGCCACGCTTCCCACGCTTTTGGCACGCGACGGCAAAAAGGTTACTGGTGGGCCCAGTAGACCCGTTTTTTCACTCTCCCCGGGCGCCAGAGGCTTTCTAGGAGCCTGGAGAGGGTGAAAACAGCCACTCCAGAGGGTGGAAATGGCCCATATGTAGTATTCTACTCTATTACTCTACTCTACTCTATTCCTCTCCTCTCCTCTATTCCCATTCCCATTCTCATTCTATTCTCTATTGTATCGCCTCCCTCTCCCTCTCCCTCTCTCTCTCTCTCTCTCTCTCTCTCTCTGTCAAGGTGGCCCAGTGGTTAGAATGCAGCCTTGCAGGCTGACTCTGCCGACGGCCAGGAGTTCGATCCTGACCACTCCAGGTTGACTCGGCCTTCCATCCTTCCAAGGTGGATAAAATGAGGACCCATATTGTTGAGGGGAAATATACTGAGTTTGCAAACTGCTGAGACAGGGCTGTAAAGCAATTGCGAAGCGGTGTATAAGTCTAAGGGCTAAATTTCTATGGAGAATCTCCGTCATCCAAGTCCTAGTTGTCCCAAAAGTGATTTTTTTTTCTTTCCAAGTGGCCATTGGACTTTCTGGTTTTTCTTTTGAAGAGGTTTCGCTTCTCGTCCCAGGAGCTTCTTCGGCTCCGACTTCCCCACCAGCCAGTCCAAGCTGAAAAAGCTTCTTGGAGGAGAAGCAAAAGGTCTTCAAACCCCCCCCCCCCCCGAAAGTCCAGTCGCCTCTTGAAAAAAAGCACCTTTGGGAGAAGTCTAAGGGCTCTTGTGAATGGGCAGGCTCCCTGCCCGTCATAAATGGAGGGCGAGCTCAAATTCCCTTCTCCTCTCTCTCCCTCTTCCTGCAGTCCAGCGATCGGTCTACAAGGACCTCATTCAGTTGCTCCAGAGTGACTCCTTACTCACTTCGTCTCAAATGAAGTCGAAGGTAATTGGCCACGGAGGTCGAATGGAGCAGGTTACAGCCGTTTTGGGTGGGCTGGGGGTACAGATACAGAATAACAGAGTTGGAAGGGACCTTGGAGGTCATCTAATCTAACCCCCCACCCACACAAGCAGGAGACCCTACACCATGTCTGACCGAGGGCAGCTTCCAGGGATGAAGCTCTCACAACTTCTGAAGGCAACTTCTGTTCCATGGGTTGATTGTTCTCACTGTCAGAAAATTCCTCATTTATTTCCAGGTTGAATCTCTCCTTCATCAGTTTCCATCCGTTATTCCTTGTCTGGCCTTCAGGTGCTTTGGAGAATAGCTTGACCCCCCCCCCTCCTCTCTGGGGCAGCCCCTCAAATATTGGAAGATGCTCTCCTGTCTCCCCTGGTCCTTCTCTTCCCTAGACCAGCCATGTCTCCTGTCCAAATTTGATTCACTCAGATTTCTTTCTTTCTTTCTTTCTTTCTTTCTTTCTTTCTTTCTTTCTTTCTTTCTTTCTTTCTTTCTTTCTTTCTCTTTCTTTCTTTCTTTCTTTCTTTCTTTATCTCTCTTTTTCTTTCTTTCTTTCTTTCTTTCTTTCTTTCTTTCTTTCTTTTTCTTTCTTTCTTTCCCTTCCTTCCTTCCTTCCTTCCTTCCTTCCTTCCTTCCTTCCTTCCTTCCTTCTTTCTTTCTTGTGCTTTGGAAAACAGCTTGACCCCTTCCTCCTCTCTGTGGCAGCCCCTCAAATATTGGAAGATGCTCTCCTGTCTCCCCTGGTCCTTCTCTTCCCTAGACCAGCCATGCCCAGTTCCTGCAACCGTTCTTCATATGTTTTATCCTCCAGTCCCCTAATCCTCTTTATTGCTCTTCTCTGCACTCTTTCTAGAGTCTCCATGTCTTTTTTATAGTGTGGGGACCAAAACTGGATGCAGGACTCTAGGTGTGGCCTTATTTTGGGGTATTTTGGAAGAGAAGGAGCTACCAAAAACTGCCTCCAGTATCTTTCCTTCGTGCCTCCATTGCAAGCTTTCACTCAGTGAGAACATAGACTGGGGCTCCAGGAAGTCCTCGACTTACAACGATTTCGTTTAATGACCGTTCGAAGTCACACAGGCACAGAAGAAAGTGATGCAAAAAGGTCGTAACATGGGACAAAGCTCCCTTCCCCGTCCCGCTTAGCAACGGAAATGTTAGGCTCTGTTGTGGCTGTAAATTGAGGCCTACCTGTAGCATATCTGGAGCTTATACACAATAGACCTCATCTTACAACAGTTCACTTTAGTGGCCATTCGACGTTAGAACGGCAGTGAAAAAAAGGGACTTTACAACCGTTTTTCGCACTTACGACCGTTGCAGCATCCCCAGGATCACGTGATCAAAATTAGGACACTTGGCAACCGACTCATCTTCATGCTGGTCGCGGTATCCCCAGGATCACATGATCCCCTTTTGCGACCATCTGACAAGCCAAATCAATTTGGGAAGCCGGATTCATTTAACGACCCTCAGGGAACAACTTTGGCAGGAAAAGTCGTAAAACAAGTCAGAATCGCAGTGTTCCCGGGGTCACGCGATGCCCTTTTGAGCCCTCCCGACTACGGGAAAACTGGATTCACTTTACAACTCCGCGACGGCAGTGATTCACTTAACAGCCGTAGCCAGAAAGGTCGTAAAATGGGATGAAATTTCACCGAACAAATGTCTGACTTAATAAACAGAAATTTGGGGGGGCTGAATTGTGGGTCGTAAGTCGAGGACTGTATAATTTCTGTCCTTCTTTCTCTCTTTCTCTCTTTCTCCAGGGGGAATTCAGTTTTGAAAACGACCACTTAATTGAAGGTGGGGTGCTGGACGGCCTACACAACGGAATCCGTTATCGGGAAGTGCGCCAATATCACACCCGTTACCACCTTGTCCGCTTCTACTTCCTGACTCGGATCTACTCGGAATATTTTGAAAGCATCCTGAGTGATTTCCGGGCCGGCCCGCAGCCAGATGTTTTGATCCTCAATTCTTGCGTTTGGGATGTTTCCAGGTAGTGTAAGTTGTGTGTTGCGTAGGTGTCAAAAACCGTTTGATGATCTTCCGAGGGCTCTCGGTGTTTCAAAGGCCTTAAATCCTCGGCTCACCAACCTTTCGGACCTCGGGGGCCACTAAATTCATAATTTTAAATCCCGCGGACCACTAAGACGATCTGGCTAATGACCGTCTGGGTGGGCGTGGCTAGGTGGTCATGTGACTGGGTGGGCGTGGCCAACTTGATGTCACTCACGTTAAGGGGTGCCTTGCTGGTCTCTACTCACCCCTCCCCTCCCTGCCCAGGCTCCTTAGGGCCCCAAGAGAAAGCAGCCACCACGAGAAAAAGTTGGCAGAACAGCTCAGTTCAAATTGGATCTGACCGAGAAGGAGGCTCAGCAGAAGCACCTCACTGAGGACTAGGAACATAGGCTTTCCAAGCAGAGGGAAGACCTGCGGGAATGCAAGGCCAGATACCGGCGCCTGGAGGCTCAGTGGGCTGAGATGGTCAGCCAGTTCCAGGCCATGATGCAGTCCCACTGGAACGAGGCCCTCTGGCTCTTTGCCACCAGTGGCTCTTCCCTCCAGCCTTCGCCCAAAGCCCCACACCAGGAGGCTGAAGCAGACCCCGAGTCTGAATTTTGCCCCCCTCCGACCCACACAAGAAGACCCCAAAGGGGGAGACTCTCTGCAGCAACACAGACGTTCATTGCACGTATCTGTCCCAGGGGCCTTAATTTGAGGACCCCTGATTTAGTGCAATATAAAAAATGCAAATAATTTTTCTGCGGACCACCAAAATTTTCTCGTGGACCATCAGTGGTCCACGGACCACCAGTTGGTGACCGCTGCTGTAGGACACGGGTCTCCAACGTTGGCGACTTTATGATTTGTGGACTTCAACTCTTCAGAATTCTTCACCTGGTCTTGTCTTTCAGTTCTGCAGCTGTTAATAATAATGTGAAACCAAGATGGAATGGTTGCTTCTATTAACTGGGTTTTATTGCTGGGTCGTTTCTGACTAACCAGTTTCTTTAGTCGGCTCCATAGATTTTCCATTGGGTGAAGGGCTGGGCTATTCCCAGGCCATTCCAGCAGTGGAATAGGATTCTCTTGAAACTCCAAAAAAAGAAGAAGAGGTGTTATTAGCCATCAAAACCCAAAAATACACTTTTCCCAAAAGGTTTCCACAATTTTGGCCACTACTGTAACTTTACTGTAACTCCTCGCATCCTGGACATAGATTGTTTCAACTCCTACCCTCAAAACGACGCTATAGAGCACTGCACAGCAGAACAACTAGACACAAGGACAGTTTTTCCCCAAATGCCATCACTCTGCTAAACAAATAATTCCCTCAACACTGTCAAACTATTCACTAAGTCTGCACTACTTTTAATCTTCTCATCGTTCCCACCACCCATCTCCTCCCACTTATGACTGAATGACTGTAATTTTGTTGCTTGTATCCTTACGGTTTATATTGATATTGTTTCCTGATTGCTTAGTTGTACCCTATGACTATCATTAAGTGTTGTACCTTATGATTCTTGATGAACGTATCTTTTCTTTTATGTACACTGAGAGTGTATGCACCAAGACAAATTCCTTGTGTGTCCAATCACACTTGGCCAATAAAGAATTCTATTCTATTCTATTCTATTCTATTCTATTCTATTCTTCTATTCCATTCCATTCCATTCCATATTTTCTATTCTATTCTATTCTATTCTATTCTATTCTATTCCATTCCATTCCATATTTTCTATTCTATTCTATTCTATTCTATTCTATTCTATTCCATTCCATTCCATATTTTCTATTCTATTCTATTCTATTCTATTCTATTCTATTCTATTCTATTCTATTCTATTCTATTCCATTCCATTCCATTCCATTCCATTCCATATTTTCTATTCTATTCCATTCCATTCCATTCCATTCCATTCCATTCCATTCCATATTTTCTATTCCATTCCATTCCATATTTTCTATTCTATTCTATTCTATTCTATTCTATTCTATTCTATTCTATTCTATTCTATTCTATTCCATTCCATTCCATTCCATTCCATTCCATATTTTCTATTCTGTTCCGTTCCGTTCCGTTCCGTTCCGTTCCGTTCCGTTCCGTTCCGTTCCATTCCATTCCATTCCATTCTATTCTATTCTATTCTATTCTATTCTATTCTATTTTTCTATTCTATTCCATTCTATTTGTTCTTCTTCCCTGCATTCTTTCTAGAGTCTCCACATCTTTTTTATAACATGGCCAGCAAAACTGGATGGAGCATTCCAAGTGTGGCCTTACTAAGTCTATATAGAGCGGTACTTTCTAGAGCAAAGTTTATTTATAGAGAGGTATAAATGTTGGAGTCCCTTGGTACTCAACAGATCCTGGTTTGTTTGTTTTTTTGGTTCCTTTCTCCCTGAGCAGATACGGCTCGTCTTCCATGATGGAATACCGCAAGAACTTGGAGGTAGCCTTCAACAAGTTGGATGCTGAACTCTCACCTTCCTGTTTGGTCATCTGGAACATGACCATGCCTTTAGGCCCCAGGATCAAAGGTGGCTTCCTCATACCAGAGGTAGGAGTAGATAAATCCCTCAGTCTAGTTCTTGTCTTTGAGGTGTTGTCTGAATGGTGGACATCATCATTTGGACAGGGGGGTTTTCTAGGATCATGGTTTGTTCCAGTGGCTCCTTCTGCAATGGTTAGTAACCTGGTTGTTAAGTGAATCTTGGCTTCCCCATTGACTTGGCTCGTCAGAAAGTCACGAAAGAGGATCCCTGCTCTGACCCCGGGACTCCGCAACCGTCATAAGTATGAATCACAGATAAAGCAGTAGATAGTAAAACAATAGTCCAGGGATAATCCAATAACAAAAGTCTTCTTACCAGTCATCGTGGTTATACACATTAACAGTTGCAAACAGTTGCAAACAGTAGCAAAGAGCAGTAAATAGCACACAGCAAACAGCAAAGAGCATCAAAGAGCCATAAAGAGAAACAAACCAGGTTTCTAGCTCCCTCTTAAGGACATTGGCTACAGAGCTAACCAATCAGGACACAGTATGAAGCAATACGCAGTAAGAGCCTTGGTAGTACAGTGGTCTAAAGCACCCTGTTATTAAGACCAGCTGCCTGCAATTATTGCAGGTTCGAATCTCACCAGGCTCAAGGTTGACTCAGCCTTCCATCCTTTCTAAGGTAGGTAAATTGAGGACCCAGTTTGTGGGGGCAATAAGCTGACTTTGTATAAATATACAAAAAGGATGAAGGCTGTTGCTGAACGCATTGTAAGCCGCCCTGAGTCTCCGGAGAAGGGCGCCATATAAATCAAATTAAAAAAAAAAATACAGCAATACAGCAGTCTTAAAGCTAACAGGTTGCAAGGGTGAAAATTGGTCCAAAGTCACTTTTTTTAGTGCCGTCATAACATTGGTCCCTAAACGAACTGTCGTAAGTCGAGGACCACCTGTATCTCTTGAAAGACACAAGTACTGTAGTTTAGTTTGGCTTGATTCGGCTTCTGGGTGAGGGACGTTAAAGAAATATCTGCTTGGAAGACTCACTATGTGCCTTTTTGGGGTTTTTAACAGAATAACAGAGTCGGAAGGCACTTTTTTCTCTTTAAAAGCCTCTGACGATCCCAGCTGAACCGCCCGATCGTCAGAGGCTTTATTTTTATTTTTTTTACTTTTAAAAGCATTTTTTCGGCCAAAGAGGTTGTAGAAAAAATGCTTTTAAAAGTAAAAAAAAAAGCCTCTGATGATTGTGCGACTCAGCTGGGCATGGAGGGGGTGGGCAGGGATTTTTGCTACCGGTTCTCCGAACCACCCGCCACCATCGCTACCGGATCGGGCGATCCGGTCCGAACCGGGAGCATTTCACCCCTGGTCCAACCCCGTCTGCTTGCCGAGCCGAGGACGTTTTGCCCGTGATTTTTTTGCTGTCTCCCAGCTGCAGCACCTGAGCCAGACTCTCCGCCGGGACATCATCGAGGGCAACTTCTACGGGGCCACGCTGGCTGCCCTCCATCTCTTTGACGTGGTGGACCTCCACTTCCACTTCCGCTTCGACGTGGGGAACCGCGGCAAGGACGGCATCCACTGGAACAACGTGGTGCATCGCCGGATCACCAAACTTCTCCTGACCCATCTGGCCGACGCCTGGGGGGTGGTGATCCCAGAGAAGAATCCTAGGGAGGGTGAGTAGGGAAGGACACCCAGCGACCGTTCCTTTGGTTTCCAGAAATCATGATCAAGCGAGGGAGAACCTCTGGTCTCCAGAAGGATTTTTTTGATCTTCCGGTTTCTGGTGGACGCATGGACACACGCAAACCAGCTGGCCAAGTGTGCCTGCGCCCGCAGGAAACCAGAAGTTCATATTCCCGGCACGCGCAAGACACCAGGCAGCTGCGTTTCGGGTTTCCGTCACTCCCGCGTGCGTGAAGACCAGCTGGCCGGCGCAACGGAAACCCGGAAGAGCAACGCACAAGGGCTCGTGTAGCCCGGAGAGGTGGCTTTGCGTGCCACTTTCGGTATGGGTGCCATAGGTTCACCATCATGGGACTGTGGTAACATGGATGATGTTACCTAGCTTGGTAATGAAACGTCTGCAAGAAAACTACCAAGCTGAAAGAACCCAAGGACACCACAGTTGTCTTTCTCCTCCTCCTCCTTCCTGCAAACCCCACTCCCTTCTAGCACTGATGATGTTACCTAGTTGGGCCATGAAATGTCTCCAAGGAAACAACCCAGCTCAGAGAACACCAAGGACAACACAATCATCATTCTCCTTCTCCTCCTCCTCCTCCTCCTTCTCCTCCTTCTCCTTCTCCTTCTCCTCCTTCTGCTTTGCTTCTGCTTCTCCTTCTCCTTCTGCTTCTCCATCTCCATCTCCATCTCCGTCTTCTCCTTCTCCTTCTCCTTCTTCTCCATCTCCATCTTTTCCTTCTTCTTCTCTGTCTTCTCCTTCTCCTTCTCCTTCTCTGTCTCCATCTTCTCCTTCTCCATCTCCATCTTCTCCTTCTCCTTCTCCTTCTTCTCCATCTCCATCTTTTCCTTCTCCTTCTTCTTCTCTGTCTTCTCCTTCTCCTTCTTCTCCATCTTCTCCTTCTCCATCTCCGTCTTCTCCTTCTCCTTCTCCTCCTTCTCCTTCTCCATCTTCTCCTTCTCCTCCTTCTGCTTTGCTTCTGCTTCTCCTCCTTCTGCTTCTCCATCTCCATCTCCATCTCCGTCTTCTCCTTCTCCTTCTCCTTCTTCTCCATCTCCATCTTTTCCTTCTTCTTCTCTGTCTTCTCCTTCTCCTTCTCCTTCTCTGTCTCCATCTTCTCCTTCTCCATCTCCGTCTTCTCCTTCTCCTTCTCCTTCTTCTCCATCTCCGTCTTCTCCTTCTCCTTCTCCTTCTTCTCCATCTCCATCTTTTCCTTCTTCTTCTCTGTCTTCTCCTTCTCCTTCTCCTCCTTCTCCTTCTCCTCCTTCTCCTTCTTCTCCTCCTTCTGCTTTGCTTCTGCTTCTCCTTCTCCTTCTGCTTCTCCATCTCCATCTCCGTCTTCTCCTTCTCCTTCTTCTCCATCTCCATCTTTTCCTTCTTCTTCTCTGTCTTCTCCTTCTCCTTCTTCTCCTTCTCCTCCTTCTCCATCTCCGTCTTCTCCTTCTCCTTCTCCTTCTTCTCCATCTCCATCTTTTCCTTCTCCTTCTTCTCTGTCTTCTCCTTCTCCTTCTTCTCCTTCTTCTCCTTCTCCATCTCCGTCTTCTCCTTCTCCTCCTTCTCCTTCTCCATCTTCTCCTTCTGCTTCTCCATCTCCATCTTCTCCTTCTCCTTTTCCATCTCCATCTCTGTCTTCTCTTTCTCCTTCTCCTTCTCCTCCTTCTCCATCTTCTCCTTCTCCTTCTGCTTCTCCTTCTCCTCCTCCTTCTGCTTCTCCATCTCCATCTCCGCCTTCTCCTTCTCCTCCTCCTCCTTCTCCTCCTTCTCCTTCTCCTCCTTCTGCTTCTCCTTCTCCTCCTTTTCCTCCTCCTCCTCCCTGCAAACCCCACTCCCTTCTAGCACTGATGATGTTACCTAGTTGGGCCATGAAACGTTTGCAAGAAAAGCACCAAGCTCAGAGAGCACCAAGGTCCCCACAGTCGTTGTCGTTACAGCAGCTGTTCAGCTATTAAATCATGACCGTAACAATTTATTCTGAAGTGAAATGAAATCCGAGACGGGTGAATCTGTGTTCAAATAAAGCAGAGTCAGTGAATAGTCCTCCTTCTCCTTCAGAAGAAAGAAAGGCCATCGGGCTCCTAGCTGCCCCCAAGAACATTATAGGACACGCCAGAAGTTGCAGAAGGGACTATGAAGACACTGATGGCTTCCTGGAACGTCCCACACCAACAACCGGATGGTTCTCCAAAGAACGCAAGTATCTGGGGCTGGAGAGTCCTGGGAGGAGGCCATGCGTTGGGGTTGTAGCAGGCTGGAGGTCACCATCCAGCTACTTCTTGCACTTCTGGCCTGGTTTCTAAGCATGGGGAGGTCGGCGCCCAGCAGACATGTGGGCAGGACATGGTCAAAAAAGTCAAGATGGCAGCCACAGTGGAGCAATTGGAGCTCCTTCCATTTCTGATGGACGTCACGCTCAACGTGAGAGATGGGCTCTTGCTGGCAGTGCTGTGGCCGCCATCTTGATTGGGGTGACACCTTGCGGGCGTCCCTGATACGGAGGAGCCCAGAATGGTTCTCCCTTGATCCTGCAGGTCAAGTCACCTTTGCTGACCGTTATGAAGACGACAGGTGTCACCCAGAGCACCCCAATTTCTACGACGACTGTTTACTTGTTCCCAACGATGTGGGGCCACCGACGCCTTGCTCAGGATTTACCAGCTTTGAGGAGTCCGGAGGCCTCTCCTTTCGCCCAGACAATCTGTTCAGAGGTCAGTGCTTATGTACAGATGTTTGTGCTCTCTCCCTCTCCCTCTCTCCTTCTTCCTTCTCTCCTTCCCCGTCTCTCTCTACCTCTTTTTCTCTTTGTCCCTTTGTCTTTCTCCCCCCACTTCCCCTCCCTCCCTCTTTCTCTCCCTCTCTCCCTTCCCTCTTCATCTCTCCCCTCTCTTTCTCTCTCTCCCTCCTTCTATTACTCTCCCTTCCTCTCTCTCCCCCTTTCCCTTTCTCCTCCCTCCTTCCCTCTCTCCCTTCCCCCTCTCTCTCCTCCCCCCTCTCTCCTTCTTCCTTCTCTCCGTACCTGTCTTTCTCCCCGTCTCTCTCTATCTCTTTTCCTCTTTGTCCCTTCGTCTTTCTCCCTCTCTTCTCCTCCCTCCCTCTTTCTCTCCCTCTCTCCCTTCCCTCTGCCTCTCTCCCCTCTCTTTCTCCCTCTCCCTCCTTCTATCCCTCTCCCTTCCTCTCTCTCTCCCCATCTTTTTCTCTCTCTCTCTCCCTCCCTTCCTCTCTCTCCCCCTTTCCCTTTCTCCTCCCTTCTTCCTTCTCTCCCTTTCCCCTCTCTCTCCTCCCCCCTCTCCTTCTTCCTTCTCTCCTTCCCCATCTTTCTCCCTGTCTTTCTCCCCATCTCTCTATCTCTTTTCCTCTTTGTCCCTTCGTCTTTCTCCCTCTCTTCCCCTCCCTCCTTCTCTCCCTCTCTCCCTTCCCTCTTCATCTCTCCCCTCTTTCTCCCTCCCACCTTCTATTACTCTCCCTTCCTCTCTCTCCCCATCTTTTTCTCTCTCTCCCTCCCTTCCTCTCTCTCCCCCTTTCCCTTTCTCCTCCCTTCTTCCTTCTCTCCCTTTCCCCTCTCTCTCCTCCCCCCTCTCCTTCTTCCTTCTCTCCTTCCCCGTCTTTCTCCCTGTCTTTCTCCCCATCTCTCTATCTCTTTTCCTCTTTGTCCCTTCGTCTTTCTCCCTCTCTTCCCCTCCCTCCTTCTCTCCCTCTCTCCCTTCCCTCTTCATCTCTCCCCTCTTTCTCCCTCTCCCACCTTCTATTACTCTCCCTTCCTCTCTCTCCCCATCTTTTCTCTCTCTCTCCCTCCCTTCCTCTCTCTCTCCTTTTCCCTTTCTCCTCCCTCCTTCCCTCTCTCCCTTCCCCCTCTCTCTCCTCCCCCCTCTCTCCTTCTTCCTTCTCTCCGTACCTGTCTTTCTCCCCGTCTCTCTCTATCTCTTTTCCTCTTTGTCCCTTCGTCTTTCTCCCTCTCTTCCCCTCCCTCCCTCTTTCTCTCCCTCTCTCCCTTCCCTCTGCCTCTCTCCCATCTCTTTCTCCCTCTCCCTCCTTCTATCCCACTCCCTTCCTCTCTCTCCCCCTTTCCCTTTCTCCTCCCTCCTTCCTTCTCTCCCTTCTCCCTCTCTCTCCATCTTTCTCTTCCTCTCTCCGTCTCCCCTCTTTCCCTCTTTCACCCTCTCCCTCCCTCCCTCCCTCGCTCTCTTTCTCTCCCTTTCTCTTTTCTCTCTCCCTCTCTCTCTCCCTCCCGCTTCCTGTCTCTCTCCAACCCTCCCTCTCTTTGTCCCTCTCTCCCCCTCTTTCTCCCTCCCTTCTTCTTTTTCTCCTCTCCCTCTTTCTCTCACTTAATATCGATCTCAAATTAGCAGTTGCTAGCTTAACCAGAAATGGGCATGGCATAGTTTACAAAGAAATCCAGTGGCACTTCTGGGGGAAGTGAGACTGGGGAAGAACTCACTTAATGACGGTAATTGGGACTGGAATTTCCATCACTAAGCCATGTGGCGGTAAAGAATTTCAGCAGTTCTGGCAGTGCCCATTACCATCATTAAGCGAAACCGCTTGGGTGATCAAGCGAAGAATTCACATGATTGCTACATCTGACTTTTTCTCAGTTTGTACGTTGATTTTCGTTGTGGGAAGCTGTCAAGGAAGGTCAGAAATCATGATTATTCCCTGTGATAGTTCATTTGTGCTCCAGAGCAGGGGTCTCCAACCTTGGCAACTTTAAGACTTGTGGACTTCAACTCCCAGAATTCCTCAGCCAGCAAAGCTGGCTGAGGAACTCTGGGAGTTGAAGTCCACAAGTCTTACAGTTGCCAAGGTTGCAGGCTGAAGAATTCTGGGAGTTGAAGTCCACAAGTCTTAAAGTTGCCAAGGTTGGAGACCCCTGCTCCAGAGCATTGCACAAAGCCTAAAATGAGTTAATTCAGTTATAGGTGGGTTGTGTGAAGATCTCTCTTTCGATGGCCAAAACTGGCTACCTGTTAAGAGGATGCATAGCAGGGAAACCTTCTCAGGGGTGAAATGCTCCTGGTTCGGACCGGATCCGATCCGGTAGCGATGATGGCAGGTGGTTCGGAGAACCGATAGCAAAAATCCCTGCCGCCCCCCCTCCCCCGTGTGATCATCAGAGGCTTTTTTTAAAAAAATAATTTTTATTAAACAGTTTGTCTTTAAAAACAACACAAAGAACAATCACACATACAGGTGAAACTTGAAAAATTAGAATATTTATTTATTTATTTATTTATTTATTTATTTATTTATTTATTTATTGGTTCGATTTATATGCTGCCCTTCTCTGGAGACTCAGGGCGGCTTACAATGCGTTAAGCAATAGCCTTCATACTTTTGTATATACCTGCTTAGTAGGGCTTTTGGGCCCCCCACAAACAGTGTTCTTTTGTATACAAAGTCAGCTTATTGCCCCCACAATCCGGGTCCTCATTTTACCTACCTCGGAAGGATGGAAGGCTGAGTCCACAATAAAATAAAAGTTCATTTATTTCAGGAATGCAACTTAACAGGTGAAACTAATATATGAGATCGACTCATTCCACGCAAAGCGAGAGAGCTCAAGCCTTGATTTGTCATAATTGTGATGATTATGATTTTTACAGCTCATGAAAACCCCAAATTCACAATCTCGGAAAATTAGAATATTACATGAAATCAATAAAACAAGGATTGTACATAGAACAATATCGGACTTCTGAAAAATATAAGCATGCATCTGTACTCAATACTTGGTTTGGGCCCCTTTTGCATCAGTTACTGCCTCAATGTAGCGTGGCATGGATGCTATCAGCCTGTGGCACTGCTGAGGTGTTATGGAAGACCAGGATGCTTCAATAGCGGCCTTCAGCTCTTCTGTATTGTTCGGTCTCATGTCTCTCATCTTTCTCTTGGCAATGCCCCATAGCTTCTCTATGGGGTTCAGGTCAGGCGAGTTTGCTGGCCAATCAAGCACAGTAATCCCACGGTCATTGAACCAGGTTTTGGTACTTTTGGCAGTGTGGGCAGGTGCCAAGTCCTGCTGGAAAATGAAGTCAGCATCCCCATAAAGCTCGTCTGCGGAAGGAAGCATGAAGTGCTCCAAAATCTCCTGTGTTGACCCTGGACTTAATGAAGCACAGTGGACCAACACCAGCAGATGACATGGCTCCCCAAATCAACACAGACTGTGGAAACTTCACACTGGACTTCAAGCATCTTGCAGTGTGTGTCTCTCCATTCTTCCTCCAGACTCTGGGTCCTTGGTTTCCAAATGAGATGCAAAAGTTGCTCTCATCAGAAAAGAGGACTTTGGACCACTGAGCAGCAGACCAGTTCTTTTGGTCTTTAGCCCAGGTAAGACGCTTCTGATGTTTGTTGTTAAGGAACAACTTGACAAGAGGAATACGACATTTGAAGCCCATGTCCAGGATCCGTCTGTGTGTGGTGGCTCTTGATGCACTGATTCCAGCCTCTGTCCACTCCTTGTGAAAGTCCCCAACACTTTTGAATGGCCTTTTCCTGACAATCCTCTCCAGGCTGTGGTCATCCCTGCTGCTTGTGCACCTTTTTCTTCCACACTTTTCCCTTCCACATAACTTTCTATTCATGTGCTTTGATACAGCACTTGGGGAACATCCAACTTCTTTTGCAATTACCTTTTGAGGCTTTCCCTCCTTATGGAGGGGGTCAACGATGGTTTTCTGCACAACTGTCAGGTCAGCAGTCTTTCCCAGGATTGTGATTCCTACTGAAGCAGACTGAGAGGCCATTTAAAGGTTCAGGAACCCTTTGCAGGTGTTATGGCTTACTCAGCTGATTAGAGTGGGACACTTTGAGACTAGAATATGGAACCTTTTCACAATATTCTAATTTTCCGAGATTGTGAATTTGGGGTTTTCATGAGCTGTAAGCCATAATCATCAAAAGTATGACAAATCAAGGCTTGAACTCTCTCGCTTTGCATGGAATGAGTCTATCTCATAGATTAGTTTCACCTTTTAAGTTGCATTACTGAAATAAATGAACTTTGGCACGATATTCTAATTTTTCGAGTTTCACCTGTATATAAAAACAAAACATGTCAAGCATAACGTATTGAACATTACATAAAATTAATGGTAATTTTACAGCATTTCGTATCGACTTACGTACTTTGCTTTTGTAGTTCTCTATTCTATCATTTCTATTTACTACTCAATAGTAGAATAATCGCATTACTCCGACATACATACATACATACATACATACATACATACATACATACATATATATATATATATATTTTTTTTTTCTGAGGTTTTCGCGGGTGTTTGTATGTAGGTCTTTGGTTATTTGGGCTTTTTTCCTTTCTAACACCTAGCAAGCTCTAACTGCTAGGTGGGAGACCTAAATAGATCCATTTCTAGCTCGTTAGTTAGAAAGGAAAAAAGCACAGAACCGAGTAGATGAGATTCTACTGAGCTGGAGCTACAAAAAAAACCCTTGGCTACGTAGGGAAAATCTGGCTAGAAGAAAAACACACACATATATATATATATATACACACACACACACACACACACACACACACACACACACAAATACATATACACACACATACACACACACATTATAATATTCATTTGTTCTTATCTACACATTTATATTCATTTATATTTACCTCTCTTCGGCCAAAAAATGCTTTTAAAAGTAAAAAAAAAAGCCTCTGATGATCGCGCGGCTCAGCTGGGATCGTCAGAGTCTTTTAAAAGCATTTTTTCTACAACCTCTTCGGCCAAAGAGATTGTACAAAAAATGCTTTTGAAAGTAAAAAAAATAGTAAAAAAAAAAAGTTGGCCACACCCAGCCAGTCACATTACCCCACCACCACCACGCCACGCCCACAGAACCGGTAGTAACCAATTTTACATTTCACCACTGAACCTTCACTACTGCTTCTTCCTCGTTTTTCTTTCTCCGTAGATATGGCCCTCGACAACTTTCATTGCCATCCGTGGGGCCCCTCGGATCCCTTCCTGCCTTACCCCTCCCATAATGCAGAAAACATCATCCCGAGGTCCAGGCGGCATCGACAAAGGACATATGCGGGCGCTCCCTTTGTCATGCGCCAAGAGCCCTCGTACCGGAGAGACGCTTTACCGTATCGGAAACGCAAAGTCCCCTTTAATCGCCACTGAAGACCATCTCCTGCCAGGACGAGGAAAAGCATCTCTTCCAGATTGTAGGAGACGAACTGACCACGGAGATTCTCTCTCCGTTCTGTTTTCTGTGCACCGCAATTGACACACGTGCTTTGTGTCTGTGACATAAGGACACCACTTTGTCTCTGGTCTTTATTGTTAATCTGGCCTTGGAATGGGACAATTGGCCGCGGCCGCCTTGCCACAAACACTCAATGCTGGCTTCCGTCCCCATTCCAGGTAATCCACCGCAGCTGTCCCTCCTCATCTACCCATTCCATGTCAATCCCCATCGTCGCTTTGTCCTGGGCGATTCACTGCGGGACAAATTGCCTCGGCCGATTCGCCACGTGGGACAGTGAGCTCCACGGGATAGTTCCCGCGACCCAGATGCAGAGGCCCTACACCGAGGCCCCCAACGGCTGCAACTTCTGCCACACTGCCAGGACGGAAGGACATTGGTGGGCTTGGTTCACAAGGTGGCGAGAGGCCAGGAATTGGGCGGAAGGGATTGGGGGATCTATGTAGTGTCAGGAAGACCTCTTGAAGTTCAGGATTTGGGCCTGGTGCCTAACACCCTGATAATTTAGAAGCTTATTTCTGAGACATCAGCTCCGGAAGGGACTCCCTGGAGTTGTGTTCCATATTGTTTTTTCTGCCCCACTCCGAGGTTGGGGTCTAGGCCACTCCCACGAGGGAATTTGGCCGGGAACCCCTTCTCCTTGGTCTTCTTGGCACCCCGAGTTAGAAAAGGATTCCAACAGCCGATGTAAGTTTGACTGGTGTGTGTCTCTTCTAAAGAGACCGACACCCTGAAATTATTTATAGTGGGAAAAGTTATAAGTTTATTTGCTGACTACGGACTTGGAAGTCCATTAAGAGTTTTATGGCACAGTCTTTTATATTTTTTGCCTGCATGTCTTCTGTGTCTTTTTTTTGTTTTGTTTTGTTTTGTTTTTAAATTAAACCTGTTATTGTTTACATCTGGAGGGTTATCATAGTCTTTGCCCTTATTTTCTCTATGGTGGTGTTTCTTAACCTTGGCCATTTTAAGATGGGTGGACTTCAACTCCCAGAATTCTGGGAGTTGAAGTCCACCCATCTTAAAGTGGTGAAGATTGAGAAACCCTGATTTATAGCAAACATGAGCCATGGTGGCACAGTGGTTAGAATGCAGTACTGCAGGCAAACTGCAATTTGGCAGTTCGATTCTCACCGGCTGAAGGTTGCCTTAGCCTTCCACCTTTCCAAGGTCGCTAAAATGAGGACCCAGATTGTTGGGTCTATCTACCGGTATCTGTGGTGGTACAGTGGTTAGAATGCAGCATTGCAGGCTAACTCTGCGAACTGCCAGGAGTTCGATCCTGACCGGCTTAAGGTTGATTCAGCCTTCCATCCTTCCCGAGGTCGGTAAAATGAGGATCCAGGTTATTGGGGGCAAGAGGCTGACTCTGCAAATTGCTTAGAGAGGGATGTAAAACACTGTGGAGCAGTATATACCGTACTTTTCGGAATATAAGACGCACTTTTCCCCCCTCTAAAAGAGGGTGGAAATGTTGGTGCGTCTTATACACCGAAGACAGCCATTTTTGGCCTCCCGAAGCCCTACATTGCGCGTCCCATTTTTGTGGAAAAACGGGCCTGTTTTCGCAAAAATGGGGTGCGCAGAGGGTTTGGGAGGCCTGCAGAGTGCTCCTGGGGGCTGGGGAGGGCAAAAATGTTTTTTTTTTCCTTGTTTACCTCTTTGAAATCTTGGTGTGTCTTATATTCTGAAAAATATGGTAAGTCTTAAGCTTAGGGCTATTGCTATTTGTTGCAGCAAATCCTGTTACCAATTCAGGACACAAGACCACGAAGGGATAGAGAAACAGGTTTTATTTGCGCAAAGGTTCAGAGCATTAACATGTCAAATTCTGAATCCCGGGCTACTCCCAAGGTGCGACTTTTATTCACTTTGCAACCTCAGCACCGCCTGAGGCATTACTTTTATCTAGCTATACCAGAGCAAAACATAACATAGAAAGGAGAAGTTTTCATAATCGATTTATCTTACTACACATTTCCTATATGGTGGGTAGGGTATTATCTTACACCATCTGTTACCTTCGGTAGACACTTCTTGCAATATGTTCTTTTACAGGAATTATCTAGCACATAGGTCATTAAGCTCATAGTTACATTTAGCAAGTTCTCTGTACTTTCCTAAGGCTTGCAACTCATATAAGGAAGACAGGGGTGGGTTCTAAATTTTTTTACTACCGGTTCTGTGGGCGTGGCTTATTTTGTGGACGTGGCTTGATGGTCATGTGGCAATTATTTAGGATTTAGCAGAGGTAACTGGTCTACCAGGCTTTTAACTGCTTGCAGAGCTGTACCGATCTACTCATGTATTTTTGCAGGCACATCTACTCATATATTTTTGCAGGCACTGATCTACTCATGTATTTTTGCAGGCACTGATCTACTCATGTATTTTTGCAGGCACTGATCTACTCATATATTTTTGCAGGCACTGATCTACTCATGTATTTTTGCAGGCACTGGTCTACTCATGTATTTTTGCAGGCACTGATCTACTCATGTATTTTTGCAGGCACTGATCTACTCATATTTTTGCAGGCACTGATCTACTCATATATTTTTGCAGGCATTGATCTACTCATGTATTTTTGCAGGCACTGGTCTACTCATGTATTTTTGCAGGCATTGATCTACTCATGTATTTTTGCAGGCACTGATCTACTCATATATTTTTGCAGGCACTGATCTACTCATGTATTTTTGCAGGCACTGGTCTACTCATGTATTTTTGCAGGCATTGATCTACTCATATATTTTTGCAGGCACTGATCTACTCATGTATTTTTGCAGGCACTGATCTACTCATGTATTTTTGCAGGCATTGATCTACTCATATATTTTTGCAGGCACTGGTCTACCCATTTATTTTTGTAGGCACTGATCTACTCATGTATTTTTGCAGGCACTGGTCTACTCATGTATTTTTGCAGGCATTGATCTACTCATGTATTTTTGCAGGCACTGATCTACTCATATATTTTTGCAGGCACTGATCTACTCATGTATTTTTGCAGGCACTGGTCTACTCATGTATTTTTGCAGGCATTGATCTACTCATATATTTTTGCAGGCACTGATCTACTCATGTATTTTTGCAGGCACTGATCTACTCATGTATTTTTGCAGGCATTGATCTACTCATTTATTTTTGTAGGCACTGATCTACTCATGTATTTTTGCAGGCATTGATCTACTCATGTATTTTTGCAGGCACTGGTCTAACTGTTTAAACAGTTTTTCCCCTCTAGCCGATCAGCTGGGACTCAGGAGGCAGCAATAGATTGGGGGTGGGGCCAAATAAAAGGTAAGAATAATGCGGGGGGTGGGGGCGCGGGGGGGCAGAACCGGTTTGGTGATGTCATATCGTCACCGCTACCAGTTCGGGAGAACTGAGCCGAACCGGGAGGAACCCACCACTGAAGCAAGATAACTTCTGCTAATTCTGTTAATACTTTTAGGGTATTTTTCTATACTGCCTCACTATAAACTAGCTTGTAGGTACAATCTGTGGCCTGCAGGGGGCAGATGTGCCCTCTCTCTCTCTTTCTCTACTGCTTGGAGATTAATAACTCTACAAGAGCTGAAATTGGTTTGAAAAATCACCTAGTCAAGGAAAATACTTGGGTAGCAGTAAAATTCAACTTTCTGCAACTGATGGTTGCAGAATACATATCTATCCCTGCAGATAGCCGAGGACGGTGGCAATCATACAGGTAGTCCTTGACGTACAACCTCAATTGAGCCCAGAGTTTCTGTTGCAACGTGAAACGCTTGTTCCGCAAATTTTACCC
Source organism: Arizona elegans (assembly GCA_022577455.1). Lineage (NCBI taxonomy): Eukaryota > Metazoa > Chordata > Lepidosauria > Squamata > Colubridae > Arizona > Arizona elegans. Next base: position 664,804 of record JAKOOJ010000056.1, read on the forward strand.
CATCTTACGACCTTTCTCGCCTCGGTTGTTAAGTGAATCCACTGCAATCGTTAAACAAATCCGGCTTCCCCATAGACAGCACTTGTCCGAAGGTCGCAAAAGGGGATTGCGTGACCCCGGGACACTGCGACTGTCATAAATACGAGTCAGCTGTCGAGCGCCTGAATTTTGATCCCGGGACCACAGGAGTGGCCACAACGGTCATAAGTGTGAATAAGAGCCAAAAGTCAGTTTTTTCAGTGCCGTTGTAACTTTGGTTGCTAAATGAATTGTTGTAAATCGAGGATTCTCCCTAGTCTAACAACAGTCTATTTGTATTTTGCAACAATTAGGCAGTTCTTCTAGATTTAGAAAGCCAGAAGATTAAATAATAATAATAATAATAATAATGATAATAATAATAATAATAATAATAATAATAATAATAATAATAATAATAATAATAATAATAATAATAATTTTATTTCTACACCGCCCTTCTCCCGTAGGACTCAGGGCGGTGTACAGCCAATTTAAAAACACAAGACACAACAATGATTAAAAATTAAAATAATTAAATAGATTATCAAAGGGAGGGAAAAATAACACAACTTTATGCACAAATAAAACTTTTAGAGGAAAGGGGAAATGGAAGGAGCATGGTATGCCGAACCATAATGTATAAGGCACGGATACAGAAAAGAGATCATCACACTGTTGTGAATCACAGTTGTTTTAGTGTGTCAAAGTTGGCCGCTTTAAGATGTGCGGATTTCAACTCCCCAAATTCTTCAGTTTGAAGAGAAAAAAAAAACTAGCGTAGTTGAAAAGGCCTATCATATCAAGGACAGAATAACATGTTAATTTTTTTTTTTTAGTAAAATTTGACAATGTGGAAAAAATGATTTAAATGCAAAAAGTTTTGCCAAAGAAAATGAGCCAGGTTTTTTATTATTATTTCCTGTTCCCCCCCACCCCAAAAAAATCTTGTTCCTTGCAGAGTGTAACTGTAGGAGGACACCGACTTGGGTGTGGTTAGCATAGAGATAAGGTGGGGGGGAATTTATAATTTGGGGGAGGAGAAGGGGGAAGGATTCAGGCTTAGCTAAAGGATAAAGAGGACAATTCCTTAAATTTTGAAAATGTTGAGTATTGGGTTTTAGAAGGGAATCAAGTGAAGAATGAAACAAACTTAACAGAAGTAAATGGCCAAAATCTGAAGCTGTGAGCCTTTTTTAAAAATTCCAGATCAAAGCTGTGCTGGCTTCTAGTTCCCATCATCAACCCAACCTGCTTGACTGTGGATCATGGAAATGGTAGTCCTAAAGGCATCAAGGAGACGAAGCTTCTCCCAGTTTGATCCCTGGGAGGATCTCTCCCTCCCTCTCTCTCTCTTTCTCTCTCTCTTTTTCTCTCTTTCTCTTTCTCTCTGTGTCTCTTTCATTTTTTTTCTCTTTCTCTCTTTGTCTCCATTTTCTTTTTCCTCTTTCTCTCCTTTTCTCTTTCTCTTTGTCTCTTTTTCTTCTCTCTGTTTCTGTCTCTGTCTCTCTCTCCCTCTCTTTTTTCTCTTTCTCTTTGTTTCTCTCTGTTTGTTTTCCTCTTTTCCTCTTTCTGTCTCTTTCTCCCTTTGTCTCTTTCTTTCCCCCCTCTCTTTCTCTCCTTCTCTCTCTCTCTCTCCCTCTCCCCCCCCGCACCTCGCTACAGATTTGGCATTTGCAACGAAAGATCCAGCATATCCCTTCTTTTAAAATCTGTTTGCCGATGAAGGAAAATAGGACTAAAGAAGAAGACCAGTGTGAGAAACCTATGGCCGGCAATCCACAGATTGCAAGCAAGTACTTCCAAGGGTAGGCCATATTGGGACATCCTTTCAGGTATGTTAACCCAGACAGGAAAAAAAGCTACGTTCATGGGGCCATTCCCCATACTGAAGATTGTCAACCTGGTAAGAAGGACGAGGATAGCAGTCTTCCAATATCTGCCAAAAAGAAAAGAGGGAGTCAGGCGAATGGAGGAGGAAGAGGTGCTTCATGGTTCCATGATCTGGAGCCCTTCGTATTCATACAACCTGGACCCACAGTTATCTTTCCTATATAAACGAGCCTCTACCCCACCCTTCCTTCTCACCCGCTCCTCTCATACACAATACATGTGGATCTTTCCTTCCACCAAGTTCCTGATGATCCAAACATTAAAATTAAGGTGAAATAAATTAAAATAAATTCTCCAAAGCACCTGAGGGCAGGACAAGAAGCAAGGGATGGAAACTAACCAAAAAAGAGAAGCAACTTTTAGAGTTAAGTTTAGTTTTAGTTTTATTTGATTTATATACCGCCCTACTCCCGAAGGTCTCAGGGCGGTGAAAAGGAGAAATTTCCTGACAGAACAATGAATCAGTGGAACAACTTGCCACTAGAAGTTGTGAATGCTCCAACACTGGAAGTTTTTAAGATGTTGGATAACCATTTGTCTGAAATGGGGTAGGGTTTCCTGCCTAAGCAGGGGGTTGGACTAGAAGACCTCCAAGGTCCCTTCCAACTCTGTTATTCTAAAATTCTAGTTAACAAGAGTTCAAAGATCCTTTCTTTGGGAAACCAGTTTTAGGTGGGGTGAACTCAGGTCACACAGAGCCGCTTCAGAAAGTTGGTTCAACTCCAAGCAGGAGAAAGTTGACCCGGCAATCCTGCTAAGTTACCAGGTCCGAATGTAGAACTTGCTTCTCCTTTTGGAGGAAGTGAAATGTGACTTCCGGTGGACCTCTGAGTGTCTGGGATTTTGTAGTAATACCAGTAGACGGAAAAGTCTACCAACTTAGCTAAGAAAGAGGGATTCATCTGTAGGACTTTGTGGAACCCCATGTTCTCGTAGATCCGATGAGCAACGCGTTGCACCATGGAGGTACCCAACACGACTTCTTGGTAGCCGCGCTCCTGAGAAAACTGGATGACAGTCTTGATGAGGGCCTTGGAAAGCCCTTGGCCTCGGTGTTCCTTCTTCACGGACATACGCTTTAATTCCCGGGCGTTGACCCACCAAGATGGGTTCTCTGGAGGGATGACGGCCACCATGCCTACCACTTCCTCTCCGGCATCCACCACCCAGAAGCAGCAGTCCTTTGGCTCCAGGTAGGTCCTCCTGATGTCCATCATGTCCTTGGTGAGAGCATGTTGGAGATACTCATCCCAGATGTTCTTCATGGAAAGCACGCCGGCCACCGAGACGACGGAGACGACCACAAGGGAGGTGATAATGGAAGCCGAGCACAGGTAGGTCAGGAGGAAGATGGCCAGGAGGCCCAGGTGTGTCTGAGGCCTGCTGAGAAAGTGCCACAGTGCCCAAGGGATGTGTTCCTGGATCCCTTGAATGTAAAAAGTGTGTACCATGTCGTGGTCTCTCTCCTCGTACTTGCGGATGTGGTACTTGCCTGCCAGCGAGTCATGTTTCTGCGGTCCTGGAAAACAGAAGATATGGAAGCAGAGGAGAAGGAGGAGGACGAGAGTCTGTTTGGTTCACGGGTTGGGGACCCCAAATGTTACTCGCGTAAAAGCGATGGAGGGAGAGGGACAGGTGTCCGTCTTCTGAACATGCCAGCTCCAATTAAGAATAGAATAGAATAGAGTACAGGTGGAAGGGACCTCTGGCATACGCTGGCTGGGGAATTCTGGGAGTTGGAAGTTCACCTATCTTAAGAGTGGCCCCAACTTGAGAAACACGGGGCTTATCCCAAAATGAAGCATTCTGCTCCCTTCATGATTTACTTTTTGTTTTAGTAATTAAGTAATTTAGTAATTGAATCGTTGGAGAAGTAATTCGTTCCTGAGGCCAAGCAAAACTTTTAAATCTAAAAAAACACCTTTTACTGTTTCTGAAAAGTCCACAATTTAGTAGACAATGATCCTTATTTTTATATTTAATTTAATTTAATTTAATTTAATTTAACTTATTTTATTTTATTTATTTATTATTTTATTATTATTTTTATTTTATTTTATTTTATTATATTATTTATTTATTTATTTTTATTTTTTATTTTTTTATCTTGACCCCCCTCCCCTCTTCTTTCAGGCAGCCCCTCAAATTTATTTATTTATTGGTTCGATTTATATGGCGCCCTTCTCCGGAGACTCAGGGCGGCTTACAATGCGTTAAGCAAGAGCCTTCATCCTTTTGTATATTTATACAAAGTCAGCTTATTGCCCCCACAAACCGGGTCCTCATTTTACCCACCTTAGAAAGGATGGAAGGCTGAGCCTGGTGAGAATTGAACTCGCAGTAATTGCAGGCAGCTGGATGTTAAATGCTGCTTTAGTAGGAGGCATTAGCCTCCTACGCCACTCAGGCTCATATTTAAACAATATCCCAATTATTATATCTATCAGTTTTCTCAAATAGTACCATCCAGCATCTTAATAGAAATTGATTCATTATGTTCATTATTATATTTTCTTTTTACAAAATCTAATTTAACCTTTTCTTTTTAAGCATTTTTTTTACTACCGGTTCTCCGGAACTGGTAGTAAAAAAATGCTTTAAAAAAGTTTTTTAAAAAGTTCCCAAGCTCGCGCGCCACAGCTGATTTCTTCCCTCCCCGCCCCGCTGTTCTACATACCTTCCCAAGCCTCCTTTTGGTGTGTACGGTTCAGATTTCACTACCAGGTAGGACCTACTTAACAACCGTCTCGCTTAGTAACAAGAAATTTGGGGCTCAACTCTGGTTGTGAGTAAGAGGAGTTCCTGTGTTCCATGCTGAAGGAATCCTTTTGCAAATCAGTTTTTAAAGCTGGGATTGTCACTGCTAGCATTAAAAAAAATATAACTGCTCCAATTTAGGAGCCTAGATAGCTCTGCAGACTAAGCACTGTAATTTAACGCCAGCTGTCTGCAATTAAAGTAAGTTCGAATCTCGCCAGGCTCAAGGTTGACTCAGCCTTCCATCCTTTCTAAGGTAGGTGAAATGAGGACCCAGTTTGTGGGGGCAATAAGCTGACTTTGTATAAATATACAAAAAAGATGAAGGCTATTGCTTAACGCATTGTAAGCCGCCCTGAGTCTCCGGAGAAGGGCGGCATATAAATCAAATTTTAAAAAAAATAATAAAAAAAATTTCCGGCTTCCAAAGGTGCAGGGCTACACACCCATCTCACGTCCCTTACCTGTTGCCAGGTGTCCAGGTGTTGGTTTCTTCTGGCCATCTCTGCTCGCGGCCATGATCTTGGAAAGAAGGCGGTGCTTTATGCTGGAGAGATTTTGCAAGAATTGCCGGCAACCAGGAAGCCACCAGATTAAAAGGAGAGAAGCCTAAAAAAAAAAAAAGAAGAAGAGGAGGAAGAATTATTTCCTTGTTGTACAACTCATGCCAGCTTCCTATCTTCACCTGGGATGATCCGGGACAAGGCACGAAGGTCACACACAGCCAGCTGAGAGTTCAAACTCCTCTTTAATGCTCCAAATGTCCTCTCAAAACGCTCCCTCGTTCTTGGCAAGTCCCAGAGCAAACACACCCACACAGAGAACAGCCTCTGGCTACGCCCGGTCCAGCAAAGCAAAGGAACAGGGAAACGAGTCAATGAAACAAGGAAGAAGGAATGAGTCCACGAAGTCAGGAAGAAGCAAGCAGTCCTGCAAACGCCAAATGTCTGCACCGGCACACACAAAACTCCACTAAGTCAGCGTTCGTTCCTGACAAATGTTCCCTCCCCACAGCGTCTCCTTAAATCTCAGTCCCCAGGTGTTTCTTCTCGAGTCGTCGGGTCGGCCTGCGCTGTTCCTGCCTTCTCTCCACTCTCCGTGCTCTGGGATCAGGAGGGGGCGGTCCTTGCTCATTGCCTGAGCTCCGTGGCTCCTCATGTCCACTGCTTGCCCTCTCTCGGTCATCCTGCCCCCAGTCCTCCCTGCTAACAAGCCGTCCCAATCCTGAGGGGCCCTGGGGTGCCTTTTCCTCTCCACATTATTCTGAAGCCAACGAAACGGTCCCCTCGATCTCCATCGGCTCAAGCTCCAGCTTGTCTTCCTCTACAGATTCAGGTTCCGACGGGGGCATGACAGTCACCCCTATAACCTACCTTTTAATCAAGAGGCCGTTAAAAGAATCTTTGGGGATCCAACTTGGTTTCTCTCTGCAGGATCCTGAGATTAAAAAAAATGGAATTCATACGTACACAATGTTTATTTAAAACTGGAGTAAATGTATAGCAAAACCCGGATCGGAGCTGCAGGGTTTCAATTCCACTTTTTAGATTAAATCAAATTGAAATGACTCAAAAGCCTCCTTGGTGCTGAAGAACAGCCGTCCTTCAAAAAAAAGAAAAGAAAAAAAAGAGCATTTTGTACTCAAATGTGTTGAATGCCTGACTTTGTTCATCGTGATTTGGATGATAAACCAATCAAAATTCAGATTAAGAGCCTTCCCCTTTTTTTAGGCTGAGCCATAAGACAAAGTCCACAGGCTCCTGGAATTTTATTTCTTTAGTATCGCAAGGCAATAAAATGAAGTTTGGAGTTTTTGTTTTTTTTTAAATGAGAGAAAGTGTTGTGAGTTTAACAGATTAACAGAGTTGGAAGGGACCTTGTAGGTCATCTATTCCAACCCCCCACTTGGCAAGAGATGAAGGAAGCCACTGTAGCCGTAAGGTGCAGCTGCTTCGAAGTACACCTGGTGACAGGTGACTCCAGGTGGGTGAGTGGGGGTACCCATACCAGAAACTGGGCATGTTGCAATTTTTTTTTTGCCTCCGTTGTATGTCGAGGACTATCTGCAGTCAGGATGGACTTTAAATTAAATCCTTCAATATATAAGTTAGTCCTCGACTTACGACCACAATTGAGCCCAACATTTCGGTTGCTAAGGGAAACATTTGAGTTTGCTCCATTTTACGACTTTTCTTGCCACGGTTGTTAAGTGAATCACCGCAGTTGATCAATTCACCATCCCGGTTGTTAAGTGAATTGGGCTTTCCCCACTGACGTTGATTGTCAGAAGGTCGCAAAAGGGGATCATGTGACCCCCCCCCGGGACACAGCAAAGGTCATAAGTATGAAGCAGCCAAGGAAAAACGGTCGTCAGTCCTATTTTTTTCAGTTGATGTAACTTTGAACAGTCCCTAAATGAACCTGTTAGTCGAGGGCTACCTATACTTACGACTTGACCTCGAAGTTACGACGACCTCTCACGTGACTGCATTTTGGGTGCTCGCCTTTATGGCCGTTGGCCGTGTTGGGCAGTCAGAAGTCCCTTTGATTTGTGACGTTCTTTTGCAGGTGACTGGCAAAACTCTGCTCCTTCAGAAGAATGGTTTAATGACCGCAGGATTCACTTAACAACCGTTGTAAAAACAGTCCCAAATTTGAATCTGGTCATGGGGCGATTCAACTTAGTGCCAAAATTTTGAGCCCAATAATGGTCAAGTTGAGGGCTACCTATATAAATTTAAATTATAAATAAATTAGCAAGTCTGGTTAGGTTAGCTGAAGGAAATGCAAAGAGTTTTCATTGTGATGGGCTGGTGGAAGAAAAGCAGGAGCTAGAATAGAATAGAATAGAATGGAATAGAATAGAATAGAATAGAATGGAAGGGAATAGAAAGGAATAGAATAGAATGGAATGGAAGGGAAGGGAAGGGAAGGGAAGGGAAAGGAAAACAGAGAACAGAATAGAACAGGTTAGCCATCACTGCCCTATACCATTCCAGACTTTATTGGGCCTTTATAACAGAGTCGGAAGGGACCTTGGAGGTCTTCTAGTCCAACCCCCTGCTCAGGCAGGAAACCCTATACTATTTCAAACAAATGATTGTCCAAGCTCTTCTTAAATAATTCCAGTGTTGGAGCATTCACAACTTCTGGTGGCAAGTTGTTCCACGGGTTAATTGTTCCGTCAGGAAATTTGTCCTTAGTTCTAAGTTGCTTCTCTCCTTGATTACTAATTTCCATCCGTTGCTTCTTGTCCTGCCTTCAGATGCTTTGGAGAATAGCTTGACTCCCTTTTTCTTTGGGGCAGCCCCTGAGATACTGGAAGACTGTTATCATGTCTCCCCTAGTCCTTCTTTTCACTAAACTAAAGATACCCAGTTCCTGCAACCGTTCTTCGTATGTTTTAGCCTCCAGTCCCCTAATCCTCTTGGTTGCTCTTCTCTGCACTCTTTCCAGAGTCTCCACGTCTTTTTTACATCGTGGCGACCAAAACTGGATGCGGAATTCCAAGTGTGGCCTTACCAAGGCCTTGTAAAGTGGTATTAACCCTTCACATGATTCTATCCCTCTGTTGATGCAGCCTACAACTGTGTTGGCTTTTTTGGCAGCTGCTGCACACGGCTGGCTCCTATTTAAGTGGTTGTCCACTAGGACTCCAAGATCCTCTCTCACAGTTACTACTCTTGAGCCAGGAGCCACATATACTGTACCTGGGCATTTTGTTTTTCTTGCCTAAATGTAGAACTTTACTCCCACCCCCCCCCGCCGTTGAATTTCATTTTGTTAGATAGGGCCCAATGTTTCAAGTCTGTCAAAATCCTTCTGTATTTTAAGCTTTTATCTTCTGGAGTGTTGGCTATTCCTGCCAGCTTGGTGTCATCTGCAAATTTGATGAGTTCTCCATCAATCACCATAATTAAAACAATGGTTTAATTAATTACAGGTGGATGACTTATTAACTGTGGCACTAACATGCCGAGTTACATATCTGCTAATATTAAAAAGCCACCGTTTAAATATCCACCTGGGATTCCAGTTTCCCTTCCGCCCATCTTTTTTATTTCATTTTACAGGTGGTCCTCGACTTATGACGGTTCAGTTAGTGACCAAAGTTACAATGGCACTGAAAAAAAAATGACTTATGGCCAGTTTGTCATCTGACCATGGCAGCATCCCCCGTGGTCCCACGATCCAAATTTCAGACGCATGGCCACTGTCTCGTATTTATGACGGTTGTGGGATCCCCTTTGGCGACTTTCTCACAAGCAAGATCAATGGGGAAGCCAGATTCGCTTAATGACCGGGTGGCTAACTTAATGACTGCAGCGGTTCACTTAACAACTGTGGCAAGCAAGGTCATCAAATGGGGAAAAACTCAGTGTCCGCGATGGAAATTTTGGGCTGTGTTTGAGGGCCACCTGTGTGCCATTGTCTTATTGCTTTATCATATTTACATTTTTAATCTTTTTCCCCTGTTTTATTGTTGTAAACGGCTCAAAACAGCCCCGTGGTGAGATAGGTGGCGAATATATTTAACAAATAAATCTAATTGCATTATAGGAGAATAGAAACGATATTCGGAAAACGGTTCTGCTGTACTTCTCCCCTCTCCAATTCCTCCAGACTCGAACTCAAGAGTGCCGTAAGATAAACAAGGACCAGGCATAGAAATATTTCAACTTTACTGAATAATCAAATTTATTTTCCCACAATGCATAACGCCAGTGCAGAGCACCCCCCCACCCCCACCCCCACAGACAACAGGGTCACCGCTCAGACAGCGAGACATTTCCAAAATCAGCGTAGGCACAATAAGGACTACGATGTTACAAGGCTGTGTTTTTCCAAACCAAATTTAAGTGTTTTTTTAAGAAAATCCCGCCTTTATTGTTTTTAGATATAATTCAAGGTGGCGATCATAGCTACTGGTCCTTCCTCTTCCTATTTTCCCCACAGCTCTGTGAGGTGAATTAGGTTGAGAGTGAGTGATTGGCCTAGACATCCAGCCAACTTTCGTGCCTAAAGCAGGACTAGGACTCACGGTTGCCTGGTGAGTTGCCCAAAGTCACCCAGCTTGTTTTTTGGGCCTAAAACGGGATTAGAATTTGGAGCCTCCTGATGACTGGCTCAAAGTCACCCAGATGGCTTTCGTGCTTAGGGTAGAACTAGAATTCACTGTCCCCTGGTTATTGATCCAAAGTCACCCAGCTCACAACAACCCTGTGAGGTGGACTTAGGTTGAGAATGAGTGACCAACCCAGCTTTTATGTCTAAAGCAGGACTAGAACTCATGATGTCCTGGTTATTGACCTAAAGTCACCCAGCTCACAAAAACCCTTTGAGTGGACTAGCTTGAGTGACTGACTGACCCTGTCACCCAGCCAGCTTTCATGTCTAAAGCAGGACTGTCTCCAAGTCACGTAGTTGGTTTTCGTGCTTAGGACAGAACTAGAACTCACTGTCCTCTGGTTATTGATCCAAAGTCACCCAGCTCCCAAAAACCCTTTGAATGGACTAGGCTGGGAGTTAGTGACTGACCCAGTCACCTTAAATGTCTAAAGCAGGCCTATAACTCACAATGTCCTGGTTATTGACCCAAAGTCACCCAGCCTACAACAACCCTGCGAGGTGGACTAGATTGAGAGTGAGTGACTGGCATAGTCACTCAGCCAGCATTCATATCTAAAGCAGGCCTAGAACTCACTGTCTTCTGGTTATTAACCCAAAGTCACCTAGTTGGTTTTCGTGCTTAGGACAGAACTAGAACTCACGATGTCCTGGTTATTGACCTAAAGTCACCTAGTTGGTTTTCGTGCTTAGGACAGAACTAGAACTCACGGTCTCCTGGTTATTGACCTAAAGTCACCTAGTTGGTTTTCGTGCTTAGGACAGAACTAGAACTCACGATGTCCTGGTTATTGACCCAAAGTCACCCAGCCTACAATAACCCTGTGAGGTGGACTAGATTGAGAGTGAGTGACTGACCTAGTCACCCAGCTAGCATTCATGTCTAAAGCAGGCCTAGAACTCACTGTCTTCTGGTTATTGACCCAAAGTCACCTAGTTGGTTTTCGTGCTTAGGACAGAACTAGAACTCACGGTCTCCTGGTTATTGACCTAAAGTCACCTAGTTGGTTTTCGTGCTTAGGACAGAACTAGAACTCACAGTCTCCTGGTTATTGACCCAAAGTCACCTAGTTGGTTTTCGTGCTTAGGACAGAACTAGAACTCACGGTCTCCTGGTTATTAACCCAAAGTCACCCAGCCTACGACAACCTGTGGGTGTGTCAAATCTAACCCCTGCCCTTGGTTCGCTCCACCTGGTGTCCCAGGTGCAGGAAAGAAGAAAGGGGATGCGAGGGCGGATGCAGCCAATCGCTGGGGGGCAAACCCTCCGGCGGTTTCCTCACTCGGTGCTGGGAATGTCGTAGCGATACTTGGAAATTGTACAGTTGGCCAGCCTGCCGTAAACCGTGGGGAGGACATAATGGTGGTATTTGTGGAAGCCGACCCCTTCGTACATTGCCCGGGCTTCATGCTGGACCATAAGCGTGTTCAACACCACGGAAGAGTAGCCGTGTTCCTGGGCGAAAGAGATCACAGTCTTGCAGAGAGCTTTGGCGATGCCAAAACCCCGGTAATCCTTCCGAACGGACATCCGCTTCAACATGAGTTCGTCGCGCTGTTCTTCGGAAGGTCTGGCCCCAACGGTGGCCACCACGCATTCATCCGCTTCGGCCACCCAAAAGCACGAGCCGCTGTTGCCGAGGTATGTGGCCTGGATGTCCAGCAGGTCCTTCTGGAGACAGTGGTCGATGTACATCGACCAGATGTAACCCAGGAGTTGCCGGCCGATGGCCAGCAGCAAGGTGATAGCCAGGATGGGTAGGAGCAACGACTTGGAGCTGGTCAGCAGGAGGCTGAAGGTGCAAGCCAGGATCAGGATGACCCAAGGCTGCTTCAGCATGTGAATGCACAGGGTGGGCACGTACTCGCTCATCCCGGTGGCGAACAAGTCACGCACCGTCTCGTAGTCCCCGGGACGGTACTCGCGGATGTGGTAAGACACCATGGCGCGCCAGGCAGGGGTGGGTCAAGAGCAGCACGGAAACCCCTTAAAAAATAAAATCAAAAGAAAGGCGGTTAATGGAGAAGACAATGAAGCATCTCTCGTGTCTGGTCAACTTGCAAGATTTGTTTTTCTCGCCGTAAACATGTATACATCCGAACTATAATAGAATAGAATAGAATAGAATAACAGAGTTGGAAAGGACCTTGGAGGTCTTCTAGTCCAACCCCCTGCTTAGGAAACCCTACACCAAAGGTTATCCAACATCTTCTTTAAAACTTCCAGTGATGGAGCATCCACGACTTCTGGAGGCAAGTTGTTCCACTGGTTAAATATATTGTCAAGAAATTTCTCCTTAGTTCTAAGCTGATTCTCTTAATCAAGGAGAGAAGCAACCTAGAACTAAGGAGAAATTTCTTCACAGTTAGAACGATTAATCAGTGGAACTCCTTGCCACCAGAAGTTGTGGCTGCTCCATCACTGGAGGATTTTAAAAGGCAATGGACAATCTGGAATGGTACTATAGAGTCTCTTGCTTGACCTCAGGGTTGGACTAGAAGACCTTCAAGCCAGGTCTCTTCCAACTCTGTCATTCTGTATTCTGTAAATGACATGATAACAATCTTCCAGTATTTGAGGGGCTGCCATAAAGAAGAGGGGGGTCAAATTATTCTCCAAAGCCCCTGAAGGCAGGAGAAGAAGAAGCAACAGATGGAAACTAATCCAGGAGAGAAGCAACCTGGAATTAAGGAGGAATTTCCTGACAGTGAGAACATTTAACCAGTGTTGTGGATTTAATAAGACAAACACAACTTTTAGATTAATCAGAGACAGATTTTATATATTGCGCAATAGGTTCAAGGCTCTGTACATGAAGCGTTGAACAAAGACAGAAATTAGGTACAATGGTTTTATACCCTTCTAGACAAAGGATTCTGTTAACTCAGCAATTCATATGGTCATATACATTTGTCATTTTTAATTGACATTTCCTAATTACTGAGTTTCTTTGCAAAACAGTTATAATTCTTTTTGTAGATTACTGAAGCATAGACTCAAATCATCTTCTGACGATAGACAACTTTTAACTCATGTGGATCCCCTTGACCTAACCAGCCTTTAAGCTCTATGTCATTAGAATGTTCCTTTCTTCTGAGAACTTAGAGGCCTCCTAGAGGAACCAAAAGGATTTTGGCTGAGTTTGTACTTTTTCCAACCGGATGCATTGCTTTTTAGAATAGAGTGAATAGAAAGTTATCCAGTGGTCATCTATCAGAGCCCGCTTCATTACATTATTCACAACAGAACAGCCTGCCACCAGAAGTTGTGGGTGCTTCATCCATTGGAGTTTTTTAAGAAGAGACTGGTTTTATAACTAAATAATAATAATAATAATAATAATAATAATAATAATAATAACAATAATAATAATAATAATAATAATAAATGTTAAAACTGGTTAAGAAGAGGCTGGGCAGCCACTTGTGTCTGGAATGCTGCAGGCCGGGGTCTCCTGCTTGTGGGTTGGACTAGATGACCTCTAAGGTACCCTCCCCGCTCTATTCTGATCCAGCTGCACTACCACGGAGGGGAAAAAACAAACCGTGGAAGGGAAATCATGGCCGTTCTTTGCGCATCTGGAGGAAACCGGAGTCCCCTGCGCTTAGCCGCGGACGATGGGAGTTGTAGTCCCCACCCACTCCCACTGGAGGGCAACCAAGGCCCGCGCGGGCGGGCGGGCGGGCGGCCGAGCGAGTCACCGGGGGCCGACCCCGCTCTCCCTGCCCGGATAAGGAAGCCTTCCTCGGCCTGCAGCCCCTCGGCGGCTCAAGTACCTGAGGGCGAGAGCGCGGCCTCCGCCGCCCTCCTCAGAAACAACGCCGCGGCCTCGCACTGGCCTCCTCGAACGTCGTCATTTCCGGATGGCGAGCGCACTTCCGGCCTCTCCCCGCCAAGTCCCACCTCTATGGTAAAAAAAAAAAATCGCCAACCCGGAGGACTCGTTCTTCCCAGGCTGGGTTAAAGGGGCGTGGCCAGCCGGGCTCGCACGTGCGGCTCGCCGACGCGCCTGCGCACTCTTCCGCGGACGGAGAGGGAAAAAGGCCCCCGAGGCTCCAAAGGGTCTTCGGGAGCTCCACCCAAATGGCGTCGGCCGCGCAGGCGCAGATCCCGTCGTATAAATGCAATAATAGGCGGCCTTTCAGGCGTCCGGACTACGGTTCCCAGGATGCATAGGGAGTGAAACAGCTGTCACGTGGTGGCTTTATCTGCTGGTAGTCCTCGATTTAGGGACTACAGTGGAGCCCAACATTTATGTTACTAAGTGAGATATTTGTTAAGTAAATAAAAATTAATAAATTAAAGTGAGTTTTGCCCCGTCTTCATTCTGTTTATTTGCCTCTCTCTAATTTCTCTCTAATTTCTCTCTCTCTCTGTATATCTCTATCTATCTTCTATGTCTATCATCTCTCTCTCGCTCTCGCTCTCTCTCTCTATTTATTTATCTATCTATTTATCTCTCTCTCTCTCTCTCTATCTATCTATCTCTATCTATCTTTATCCATCCAGCCATCCATCCAGCCATCTTATCTATCTACCTTATCTATCTAATCTATCCATCTTATCTATATTATCTATCTATTGTAGAAAGTTAGCACCCAACCCTCTCCAAGAAGAATGAAATATTTTGAGAAACTTGAAAAAGGGAGAATGTTATATTTCTGTGGATGTTCTGGCCCAGGAACAGGAAACGCAAGTGCAAAGCCTAAGAGAAGGTATAAATACCCCCCACTCTCAACTCCATGTGGTCAGTTACCCAGAAGCACCCATGTGCTTCTGCTTCACCATTAAACCATCTTTCCAATCAGCCTCCACATTTCCAGTGTCTTTTTTCCAGCTTGGAATTGAGCCAGATGGATATTTCTTCCAACACTTATCACCTATTATCTATTGGACCGTATCTATCTATCTATCTATCTATCTATCTATCTATCTGTCTGTCTGTCTGTCTGCTATCTCTATCTATCTATCTATCTATCTATCTATCTATCTATCTATCTATCTGTCTGTCTGTCTGTCTGTCTGCTATCTCTATCTATCTATCTATCTATCTATCTATCTGTCTGTCTGTCTGTCTGTCTGTCTGTCTGTCTGTCTTCTATCTATATCTATCTATCTATCTATCTATCTATCTATCTATCTATCTATCTATCTCCTATCTATCTATCTATCTATCTATCTGTCTGTCTGTCTGTCTGCTATCTCTATCTATCTATCTATCTATCTATCTGTCTGTCTGTCTGTCTGTCTTCTATCTATATCTATCTATCTATCTATCTATCTATCTATCTATCTATCTTCTATCTATATCTATCTATCTATCTATCTACCTATCTCCTATCTATCTACCTATCTCCTATCTATCTATCTATCTATCTATCTGTCTGTCTGTCTGTCTGTCTTCTATCTATATCTATCTATCTATCTATCTATCTATCTATCTATCTATCTATCTATCTACCTATCTCCTATCTATCTATCTATCTATCTATCTATCTGTCTTCTATCTATATCTATCTATCTATCTATCTATCTACCTATCTCCTATCTATCTATCTCCTATCTATCTATCTATCTATCTATCTATCTATCTATCTATCTTCTATCTATATCTATCTATCTATCTATCTACCTATCTCCTATCTATCTACCTATCTCCTATCTATCTATCTATCTATCTATCTATCTATCAATCATCTATCTATCTTCTATCTATCTATCTGTCTGTCTTCTATCTATATCTATCTATCTATCTATCTATCTATCTATCTATCTATCTATCTGTCTGTCTGTCTGTCTGTCTGCTATCTCTATCTATCTATCTATCTATCTATCTATCTGTCTGTCTGTCTGTCTGTCTGTCTGTCTTCTATCTATATCTATCTATCTATCTATCTATCTACCTATCTCCTATCTATCTATCTATCTATCTATCTATCTATCTATCTATCTATCTGTCTGTCTTCTATCTATATCTATCTATCTATCTATCTACCTATCTCCTATCTATCTATCTCCTATCTATCTATCTATCTATCTATCTATCTATCTATCTATCTATCTATCTGTCTGTCTGTCTTCTATCTATATCTATCTATCTATCTATCTACCTATCTCCTATCTATCTACCTATCTCCTATCTATCTATCTATCTATCTATCAATCATCTATCTATCTTCTATCTATCTATCTGTCTGTCTTCTATCTATATCTATCTATCTATCTATCTATCTACCTATCTCCTATCTATCTACCTATCTCCTATCTATCTATCTATCTATCTATCTATCTATCTATCTCCTATCTATCTATCTATCTACCTATCTCCTATCTATCTATCTCCTATCTATCTATCTATCTATCTATCTATCTGTCTGTCTGTCTGTCTGTCTGTCTTCTATCTATATCTATCTATCGATCTATCTATCTACCTATCTCCTATCTATCTACCTATCTCCTATCTATCTATCTATCTATCTATCTATCTATCTATCATCTATCTATCTATCTTCTATCTATCTATATCTATCTTCTATCTATCTATCTATCTATCTATCTATCTATCTATCTATCTATCTATCTATCTCCTATCTATCTATCTCCTATCTATCTATCTATCTATCTATCTATCTATCTATCTATCTATCTTCTATCTATATCTATCTATCTATCTACCTATCTCCTATCTATCTATCTACCTATCTCCTATCTATCTATCTATCTATCTATCTATCTATCTATCTATCTATCTATCTATCTATCTATCTATATCTATCTCCTATCTATCTATCTATCTATCTATCTATCTATCTATCTATCTATCTATCTATCTATCTATCTATCTTGTATTATCAATCAGTGTACTAATGTGAATAAGGTAAATAAAATCGGAATCATATAGAGTCAGCTACATGGACTCTAAAGGACCCTCTCTATTCACATTATTATAAGGGAAAAACGTGCTTAGCCCCATGATCTCTAAAAGACCCTCTCTATTGTAAGAAAGAAATGTGCTGGTTTGGAAGAACAATATTTGTTTGGAAGATTACACTAAGTCAGATAAATTACATCCTGGATAATATATATATATATATATATATATATATATATATATATATATATATATATATATATATATATATATATATATATATATATATATATATATATATATATATATATATATATATATCTTCTGAAGGAATCTAGTTGTCAAGGACATCCTGGGTAATATATATATATCTTCTGAAGGGGCCTAGTTGTCAAGGATGTAAGGACATCCATATGGAACCAAGGAAGACATATATCTATGCATCAGCAATCACAGAACTAATAAAGGATGTTTAGCTACGATAATCTTATGAACTAGAAAATAATACAGGAATTTAGTAATTAGGAAATGTCAATTATCTTATAATGGATGTATGTTAACCATATATGGAAAACTGCTGTGCCAGCAAAGTCCTTTGTCTTGGATATGTATAAAAGCAGTCCTACTAGGGCTCTTTCTTTATTCAGATAGCAAGAACCAATCTGCCTCTGAACCTTGCGCAATAAAAACTGTCTCTGGCTGACCCAGGAATGTTGTTTGGTCCTATCATTCCATATCAGTACATTTCTCCTTCTGTTTTTCTGCCCGCCTGCCCTATGTTATCTATCTATCTATCTATCTATCTATCTATCTATCTATCTATCTATCTATCTATCTATCATCATCTCCACTGTATCTATCTCCATTCTGTTTGTCTGCCTTCCTCTAACCTCCCTCTGTCTCTCTCTGTCTCTCTCATATTGTATAGCCGCCCATCTCACACAGAAGTGGCCCACGTTGAGATCATACCTAGAAACCCCTTCTGTTTTTCTGGGCATCACATGCTGGCTGGGAGTTGAAGTCCACCCACTTTAAGAAATGCTACCCCAAATCATCCCCTTCCAACTTCACAATCGTAAGCCCATTTCATTTTTCCACTCTTCATTGGGCTGACAATTCAATAATATTTCGGGGCAGATCATACACTGGGCCCTAACCTAATGTAGGTAGGTAAATGCGGGTCCAGCTGGATGATCACTGAAGGACCCTCTTTAAGAAAGGAAATGTGCTTGTTTGAGGGAAGCCAATTATCTCCAGTTGAAAGGAGAGAATTCCTTTGAAGTAGAAACATTCAGAAGAAGGGGCCCCTCAGTTGTCAGAGATACAAGCATTTGGTGATATACAGTTTGAAGGTTAAAGAGATCAAGGATGACCACATGTAATATCAACAAGAGATAATTTGAATCTATGCTTCAGTAATCTACATAAAGAATTATGGCTGTTGGCAAAGAATAATATGAAACAGTAATTAGGAAATGTCAATTAAAAATGACAAATGTATATGATCATATGAATTGCTGAGTTAACAGAATCCTTTGTTTGAAGCTGTATAAAGTTGGACTCTCATGTTCATTCCTTTGCTCAGATTCTGTAGGTAGCAATACCTGTCTGAACCTATTGCGCAATATACATTGTCTCTGATTCACCCAGAAAAGTTGTGTTGGTATTATTAAATCCACAACAAACTGGCAAGGACATGTGATTACACTACTTGGCAATTCGGTGTGTTGCCTTTGTCTTCCTGGGAAGGCGAGAGAATAAAAAGCGGTGGCACATAACCTGGGAAGATTAAATATCCAAAGAATTTATTCGGTAAAACTCTTCGAAAGCCCCTTGACTTGCAAGGGCACGGCAATGCCCGCATTTTCATGGAAACCATTCTCATAAGCCAGGATTCTCCTGCCCGCCCCAAACGTTGCCCGCAAGCACCCCGTGGCCTCCGATCCGGAGAAGGACAACCTGTTCTGCCAGGACCAGCCTGCCAGCCACAAAGCTGTGAGATATTTTGCGTCATTCCAGTACTTGGGCCTTAAGAAAACCATGTTGAATACAGAGACGGAGGAGGTGGGGTAGGAAACTAAGATGTAGAAGATGTACAGGCAGTCCTCAATTTACAACGGTTCATTTAGTGACCGTTTGAAGTTACAACGGCACTGGAAAAAGTGACTTAGGACCGTTTTTCACACTTACGACCGTTGCAGTGTGCCCAGGGTCATGTGATCAAAATCTAGACACTTGGCAACTCATATTTATGACGCCTGCAGTATCCCGGGGTCACGCGATCCCCTTTCTGACGAGCAAAGTCAACTGGGAAGCCGGATTCACTTAACAACCACGTGATCCACTTAACGAATGCAGGGATTCGTTTTGCAATTGTAGCAAGAAAGGTTCTCAAATGGGACGAAACTCACTGAACAACTGTCTCGCTTAGCTACAGAAATGTGTGTGGGGGGGGGGGGGGGTCAATGGTGGTCGTAAGTCGAGGACTGCCTGTAATCTTTTAGCCACGATATCCTGCTTCTTCAGTTTATTATGTCTGGAATTCAACTGTGGGAAGGAATAAGAGAAGAGAGCAGAGCACATTCTCTGCTTTAAGTTGTGACAAGCAGCTCCTTCAATTCTGAGGTTAAGGCAGAACAGAAAAGGGGAAAAAAGGACCATATAGGTGTCTGCTTAAAGAACCCAGGCAGCTCTAGAAATTCATCCCTGTTTTCTGAGTGACTTATAGGCAGTCGGTCTTAAGATGGAACTGACCTCTGTTTGACACAGAGGGAAGGGAGGAAGGAAGGAGAGAGGGAGGAAGGAAGGAAGTGTAGAGGAAGGAAGGAAGGAAGGAAGGAAGGAAGGAAGGAAGGAAGGAAGGAAGGAAGGAAAAGAAGCAAGAAAGGAAGGGAGGAGAGGGAGGAAGGAAGGAAAAGCGGATGAGAAGAAGAAATGAAAGGAGGCAAGAAAGAGGACAGGAGGAAATGTAGAGGAAAGGAAGGAAGGAAAGGAGATGGGGATGAGAGAAAGCAAAGAAGGAAGAAGGGAGGGAGAAAGGGAGGGAGGGTGGAAAAGAGGATGAGAAGAAATGAAGGCAAGAGAGAGGACAGGAGGAAATGTAGAGGAAGGAAAAAAGGGAAGGAAGGAAGGAAAGGAGATGGGGATGAGAGGAAGCAAGCAAGCAAGGAGTGAGGGAGCAAGGAAGGTAGAAAGGAAAGAAAGAGATGGGGAGGAGAGGAAGGAAAAAGGGAGGGGAGGAGGGGAGAAGGAAGGAAGAAGAAGGAGGAGAGGAAGGAAGGAAGTGTGGAAGATGGAAGGAAGGGAAGAAAGAAAGGGGGAAAAGAAAAGGAAACAAAGGAAAAAGGGAGCGAGGAAGGAAATGCTAAGAGAAAGACAATGAAAGGAAAGTTGGAAAGGAAGGAAGGAAATGGAGGAATGAAGGAAGGAGAAAGAGAAAGGAAGGAGGGAAAGGAAATGGAGGAAGCAAATGGAAATGAAAGAGAGGGGAAAAGGAGAGGAAGGAAAGAAAAATGTTCAGGTATTTGTAAACCTATCATCAATATTTCTCCGTAAAATGCCAGGCTAGGAGATCTCAGTTCGTTTGAAAGTTCCAGGAGGCGCATTCATCGTTTGTGGGCCGAGGGCCGGCATTCTCGCAGCCTCCCCAAACCAAAAGGGCCCGAGAGCCACGTTCTCCTCGGGGTGCTGCTGCTGCCTGACGGCCCTTCCTTGCCCTCACTGGGCCTGTCCCTTGGCCTGCAGTTGGCGAAGACGCAGCTGGCGCAGACGCAAAGCGAGGTCCTTGGGCACCTTCCCGCCTTTGGCCAGGATCTCTCGCAGACGCTGCTTGGGGGTCTTGGTCAGGCGGAAGTCGCAGATGGTGGGGTTGTCCTCGTAAGTGACGTGGCAGGTTCGGGTGACGGGGTGGTAACCCTCGGCCGTGGCGGTCACCTCGTATTCTCCGGGATTGAGCAGGCGCCAGTAGTCCCCATCAAAAGCTGCCAGGGGAGAAATTCACGAGAATGCTTTCTTGCAGACGTCTCACGACCCAGCTAGGGAATATTATCAGTGCCAAAAGGGAATGGGGTTTGTGGAGAGGAGGAAGAGGAAGAGGAAGAGGAGGAGGAGGAGGACGACGACAACTGTGGGTTTGTTAGTGCTCTCTGAGCTTGGCTTTCTTGCAGATGTTTCCTTACCCAGCTAGGGAATATTATCAGTGCTAGAAGGCAGTGGGGTTACCAGAGAGGAGGAGGTAGAGGAGGAAGAGGAAGAGGAGGTAGAGGAGGAAGAGGAAGAGGAGGAGGAGGAGGAGGAGGAGGAGGAAGAGGAGGAGGAGGAGGAGGAGGAGGAGGAGGAGGACTATGGGGTCCTTGGTGCTCTCTGCGCCTGTTTGTTTTCTTGCAGATGTTTCCTTACCCAGCTAGGGAATATTATCAGTCCTAGAAGGGAGTGGGATTTGTGGGGAGGAGCAGGAGGAAGGACTGGGGTCCTTGGCGCAGATTTCTTCCAGACATTTCATAACCCAACTAAGTAACATCATCAGTAAATGTTCAACAGCACTGATGGCATTACCTAGTTGGGCCATGAGACGTCTGCAAGGAAACCACCCAGCTCAGAGAGCACCAAGGACCCCACAGTTCAATATTCTCCATTATTGGTAAACGGAAGAGGAGTTAACGGGGAGCCGTTGCATCGGCTCCCCGCATGGACCACGCCCAGGCTTTTGGTACCTGTCCTGATGTCATGGTTGATGCCGTCGACGGAAATGATGGCATCGGCAAGTCCTTGCTCCGTGTCTTTGTCCCGGACGATCCCCTTAATCCCTCGGTGGATCTGAAAGGAGACATACGATTAGCTGGCAGATTTTGGTTAAGGCACCGGACTAGAGAGCAGGAGACGGTGAGTTCTAGTCCTGTTTTAGGGCACAGAAGCAACAGAAAACGCCCATTGCGGACAATGGGCTTGCTTAACGACCGCTGTGTTCCCTTAATGGTTGTGGTGATTCACTTAATGACTGCCACAAAAAAAAGGTTGTAAAATTGACACAGTCACATGTTGACCTGCTTAACGATGGACATGACTTAGGACCGGCGTGGCTTATGGCTCAATTATGGTCGTAAGTCAAGGACTTCCCCTAAGCCAAATCCTGTGTTGTTGTTCTCGAGTCTTCTGCCTGAGTGAAATCTGCGCGTGAAATGCAGGTAGTCCTCGACTTACGACGGTTCATTTGGTGGCCGTTCAGAGTTACAATGGCACTGAGAAAAGGGACCCGTGTCACGTGATCAAAATTCAGATGCTTAGCAAGTGACTCATGCTTACGACGGTTGCTGTGTCCCATGGTCACGTGTTCTCCTTTTGCGAACTTCTGACGAGCAAAACCAGATTCACTTAACAAGCGTGTTACTAACTCCCTCTGCAGCGAATAACTGTGGCAAGAAAAGTCGTACAACAGGGCAAAATTCGCTTAAGAACCATCTCAGTTAGAAATTGGATTAAATAAAATATGCCTTTGTGAGAAATCTGTGTAATATGTAAATTGGGAGGAAAAAAAAACCTAAGGTAAACTGATTTGAGGATAAGGGTCAAAGGATTAAAATTAGTCAAAATGTTGTTTTATAAAATATAATAAAAATGGAGTGGTACTGAATTGAAACTAAGAATAAATGGTGATAAAATTGTAAGGTAAACACTTAACAAGAGGTTAGAATATTGTAAAAATTATTTTGATATGACTGGTATAAGATATAAGGTAAAGAAGAATAAAGATATGTTTAGAATTGTTATGCAGATGTAAAAATGAGTGAAAGTGAATTTGAAACTAATTTTGGATAGATATAATGGATTTATATAGATGAAAATGTTAAATTTGAGGTAAAACTGGCTTTTTCTTAAGTTTTGAACTTCTTTTTTATCTTCTTTTTTTTCTTTTTTTGTGTATTTATAAAAGATGTAATGGAAATTGTGAATTGAGCTTGTGAAAGGAATGTAAGCGTGGTAACCATCTATGACCGGATCGAGATTTTTGCTCTTGAAAGTTACGTTTTTATGTTTAAATTTGAAAAAATAAATAAAAAATATTTACAAAAAAAAAAAAGAACCATCTCACTTAGCAACGGAAATGTTGGGCTCCTCAATTACGGTCGTAAGTCGAGAACTACAGGTCAGCTCCAGCTGACACTACCTGCATGCAAGGACCTGGGTTACGGAGATGACCCCCGTGGCTGGATCTCCCAAAGGATTTATCAACATTTGGAACTGGTCCCAGGATCCTGGGTTGAAACATGGGGTTGGAGATGTGTGGGGGGGAACGGACGACACAGGTGACCCCTACCTGTTCCATGTAGAGCAACAGGGATTCCTTGTTGTTCTCCCACTCCTGGGGAAGCTCCGATTCGTGCGGGAATTTGTCGCAGGAGAGCTCGATCGTCACCTCAAAGCAGTTGGTATGCAGGTAGCTGAAGTCGTTCATACCTGCAAGGCAGGTATGAACCTGAGCAGTCGTCCCTTTGACCCTGGCGGCAGAGTTTCCCAACTTTTCTGGGCCGGTGGCTCGGAGGTGGGGGGAGAGGGAAGGGAGGGGCAGGAGGAGCCTTTACGTGGGCGTGCTCATGGGCGAACGCTGTTGTGGCCCCGCCCTCTGAGCCTGTCCCATCAGAGGAAGAAAGCTCCGAGCATGAGGAAGAGGAGTCAGCCAGGCCTCCCTCTCCAGGCCCTTCCCCTCTGGCATTGTCTCAGGTGCCGGCCGAGGGAGAGGAAATCAGCAGGGAGACAGCTGGTTCAGATCAGAGTGACGATGAAACATCATTCCTGGACGCACGCCTCCGAAGGTGTGATAAACGATTGCAGCAGTTTAGGAGGCGTGCTAGGGATTAGAACTGAGTCACTGGACCACACCCCAGAGACTATATAATAGAGGGTAGTGGTCAGGGATCCTTGTGATGAACAAAAGCAAACCTTGGATAGTCACTAAAGCCTCTTCCGGAACTGCTGAGAGAAAGATTTATAGTGTCGGACATTTCGACTCTTAAGTATTTATCTTTCTGTTTTACTGAGAAAATAAAGTCACTTGGCAGACGGTGTGTCTATCGCTGCCAAGTGGGAGATAAAGAAACTGGGTGCGTTCCAAAGTGTTTCCTTAACCCTCGGCTGGCTGTGTTTGTGTGTGTGTGTGGACGGGGACAGATCAAACGCCGGCTGCGTGCGCGGTGCGAACAGATTGGCAACGGTGGTGATCGCGCGAAGCTCGTGGTAATGCTAATGTTCTGATCTAGGCTTCCCAAAAGCACGAAGCCGACTCCTAGTCCTGCTAAAACCCCTTTTATTTAGTTTAAAGGGAATTCCTCTCCAGCAAAGTTCCGGCCAATAGTCTTTCAAAATATTTCACCGGTATCTTCCAAATGCCACGCTGTAGTATTGTCTGAGACAATACTTGGCAAGAAGTCAGGAACAGATTGTTGCTCTAACGCAGAGGTCTTCAAACTTGGCAGCTTTAAGACTTGGGGACTTCAACTCCCAGAATTCTCCAGCCAGCATGGCTGGCTGGAGAATTCTGGGAGTTGAAGTCCCCAAGTCTTAAAGCTGCCAAGTTTGAAGACCTCTGCTCTTAATGAATTGAACTAATTGTCTCCTGCAAACTCCCCTCCCCTTTCGCTATTCCCTCTGGGAGGGGGGCATTCACCGTCCACCTGTGGCTTTACTCCTGAGTCAACCCTTGTTCTTTAGCTGTTCTCTTCTCCTGGCAGCTCTGTGTATGCACACACTGGGAACAGGCCCCAGCTGTTCTTCTACCCCACTGATGTCCAACTCCGAAGGCAGCTGACAACTGTCAGACGGCCCCGGGCCCCCTCTCTGCCTCCGACGCAGAGCACTTATCAGAGCCTTCCCCAGACTCCAGGACTGGCCCATGTTCCTCAACAACCTCCTCACTGTCTGAGTCTGCCACCAGCTCCGCTGGCTGCTGGTGGGACACAACAGGTAGCACGAGGTTTGTCTGGGTGTGCATACATGCGCTTGCACAAGCCAGCCAGTCATGCAGCTTGGTGGCCAACAGGCTACGGCTCAGTAGTGGGCTGTGGCCCACAGGTTAGGGACTCTTGCATTGGGGAACCTCCTCCTCTGATGGGGCCGGACCCGCAAGTGATGTAGAGAGAGACAGTTTGGTGTAATGGTTCAGGTCAGTGGTGGATTGCTCCTGGTTCGCACCGGTTCGCAAGAACCGGTATTAAAAATTTCTAGTAGTTCGGAGAACCGGTAACAACATTGATTGGCCACGCCCCCCGAACCGGTCCCCGGCCCGATTGCCGCTCGCTTACCCCGCCTAACTCATCAGAGGCTTTTTTTTTTTTTTTTACTTTCTACTTTTAATAGCATTTTCTCTACAACCTTTTCGGTTGAAAAAATGCTTTTAAAAGTTAAAAAAAAAGCCTTGCGTGGCTCAGCTGGGATCGTCAGAGGCTTTTAAAAGCATATTTTTCTGCAACCTCTTTGGTGCTTTTTCAAGAGGCAACTGGACTTTCTGATTTTTCTTTGAAGACGTTTCACTTCTCATCCAAGAAGCTTCTTCAGCTCAGACTGGGTGGTGGGGAATGGAAGGGTTTATACTCCTTGCAGACAGCGGGTCACTCGCATCCTTTTTAGAGAGACGGTGAGGCCACTTGGAGATTTGTCTGAGTGCTCGGTTTCAAAGAAACACCAGAAAGTCCAGTTGCCTCCTGAAAAACAAGAAAAAAACCAACACCTATGGGACAACCCTTTGTTTAATGCTAGTCTGTTTAGTTTACTGCTAGTCCTCATGGAGGACGTCCCGTTCACCTACTTCCCGGCACGGTGTGCCAGTTGGCTCCGTTGATGATGTTTCCCTCCTGCATGAAGTCCTCGTAGTGGCACAGCCGCCGTTCGTCGTCCACCATGACCAGATTGGAGGTGGCGTAGACATGGGCCAGCCATCGGAAGACGGCGTCGTCGGCGGTGGGGGTCAGCTCCTGGGCTTTCCAGTAGGTGCGGGTCATGTCGAAGGGGTAGGTCACCACCAGCTCCCCTCCATGCAGGTTGGCGCTCAGGACGAAGGGGTAGCGCTGCATCCAGCTGATAACCGCCCGGGTTTCTGGGGCAACCTTGGCAGGAAAGAAACAGTTCAGGATGAGCCAGACCAGAGGTGCCCTCCTTTTAGGGCAGGGGTCTCCAAGATGGGGCAACTTTACAATTTGTAGACTTCTGGGAATTGAAGGCCACAAGGCTGGCTGGCTGGCTGAGGAATTCTGGGAGTTGAAGGCCAGAAGGCTGGCTGAGGAATTCTGGGAATTGAAAGCCACAAGACTGGCTGGCTGAGGAATTCTGGGAATTGAAGGCCAGAAGGCCAACTGAGGAATTCTGGGAGTTGAAGGCCAGAAGGCCAACTGAGGAATGCTGGGAATTGAAAGCCACAAGACTGGCTGGCTGGCTGAGGAATTCTGGGAGTTGAAGGCCAGAAGGCCGGCTGAGGAATTCTGGGAGTTGAAGGCCAGAAGGCCAACTGAGGAATTCTGGGAGTTGAAGGCCACAAGACTGGCTGCCTGAGGAATTCTGGGAGCTGAAGGCCAGAAGCCGACTGAGGAATTCTGGGAGTTGAAGGCCAGAAGGCCGACTGAGGAATTCTGGGAGTTGAAGGCCACAATACTGGCTGCCTGAGGAATTCTGGGAGTTGAAGGCCAGAAGGCCAACTGAGGAATTCTGGGAGTTGAAGGCCACAAGACTGGCTGCCTGAGGAATTCTGGGAGCTGAAGGCCAGAAGGCCGACTGAGGAATTCTGGGAGTTGAAGGCCAAAAGGCCGACTGAGGAATTCTGGGAGTTGAAGGCCACAATACTGGCTGCCTGAGGAATTCTGGGAGTTGAAGGCCAGAAGGCCAACTGAGGAATTCTGGGAGTTGAAGGCCAGAAGGCCGACTGAGGAATTCTGGGAGTTGAAGGCTAGAAGGCAGATTGAGGAATTCTGGGAATTGAAGGCCAGAAGGCCAGCTGAGGAATTCTGGGAGTTGAAGGCCACAGATTGTAAAGTTGTCAAGGTTGGAGACGATTGTTAAAGTGCATTTTACGGCCCCTGGGCCACATCGGGCCTTTTGACTGTCCCTGTTCAGCCCCCGTGGATTGCTTTTACAGGTGGTCCTCGATTTACGGTCATTCGTTTAATGACTGTTCGAAGTTACAACGGCATTGAAAAAAGGGACAAGGCCATTTTTCACACTTGCAGCATCCCCATGATCACATAATTAAAATTCAGACGCTTGGTAACTGACTCATATTTATGACCGGGTCCCAAGGTCACATGATCCCCTTTTGCGACCTTCCGACAAGCAAAGTCCATGGGGGGGGGGACACCCAGATTCACTTAACGACCTTTTGCTAACTTAACTGCAGTCTTAACAGCCCTTAACAACTGTGGCAAAGACGGCTGTAAGATGGAGCAGAGTTCACTTAACTACTGACTCGCTTAGTCCCAAAAAAGGAAATTTTGGGCTCCACTGTGGTCGTACAGCGAGGTCTGCCTGTGTCCAATTGGTCTATTGTAGTGCCATGCTTGAAAAGGGGGAGGGGAGGAGGAGAGGTATGAAGATGGGGGAAGCTGGGCATCCGGGCCAGCCCTCTGCTAAGGGGGCACAGGGGTGGGACTCACCGTGGCGTTGGGGAAGGTATATGACTCCGGGATGGGGATGTAGTGGTTGGGGAACTTGTGGGGCACCAACTCGGCATCCTCGGCGTCCCACAGCTCCGTGTTGAGGTCGGCAAAGTTGTGGTTGAGATCAAAGCCTTCGTACGTCCATCGGCCCATCGCCCAACCGGACAGCTCCGAGCCCTGCAGAGTCGCCAGAAAAATGAGGGGATTGGAGACCCCATTCGGTGCCCCTCTGGATGACCGGCCTGGGGAGTTTGGTAATCCACTCCCCAATTGCATCTTCCCAGGTCCCCTGAGCAGGAAGGCAGGACATGTGGTGGGACTCAGCTACCAAGGATGTCCATCTGGAGGGACCCAGGAAAAGGGCCTTCTCGGTGGTGGCTCCCTCCCTGTGGAACCTCCTTTCCCAGGGGTAAGATGGGCTTCCCCTTTGCTGCTTTTCCCCAAAGTTTTGATCACTGGTTTGATGAGTGGGCCTGGGGACCCCCACTCGGGTGCCTTGTTTGAGTGTGGGCTAAAGGGTAAGTTTTTAACTGGGGAGGAGGGAAGGAAGGAAGGAGAGAGGGAGGAAGAAGGAAGGAGGAGGGAGGTGGAAGGAGAAAGTGGAAGGGAGGGAGGGAGGGAGGGAGGGAGGAAGGAAGAGAAAAAGGAGGAAGAGAAAGAAGAAGGGAGGAGGGAGAAGGAAGGAAGAAGGGGAAGGGAGGGAAAGAGGCAGGGACGGAGGAAGGAAAAGAAAAAGGAAGAAAGAGAAAGAAAAGGAAGGAAAGAAAAAAAAAGAAAAGGGAAGGGAGGGAGGAACAAGGAAGGAAGGGAGGAAGGGAAGAAAATGGCAGGGAGGGAGGAGAGAGGGGGAAGGGGGAGGGAAGGAAGGAGAGAGGGAGGAAGGGGGAAGGGGAAGGAAGGGAGGAAGGAGAAAGGAAGGAAGAGAGAAAAGAGGAAGAGAAAGAAGAAGGAGGGAGGGAGGGAGGGGAGGGAGAGAGGAGGAAGTAGGAAGAGGAAGTAGGAAGAAGAAGGGAGGGAAAGAGGCAGGGAGGGAAGAAGGAAGGAAAAGAAAAAGGAGGAAGGAAGAGAAAGAAAAGGGGAGGGAGGAAGGAAGGAAGGAACCAGGAACAAAAAAAATGAAGGAATGAAAGAAGATGGGAGGGAGGAAGGAAGGAAGCAAAAGAAAGAGAAAGAAAGAAAGAAAGAAAAAAAAAAAAAGAACTTCTCACTACCCTCCAACCCATCCTGGATTCAGACGAGGTTTCCTTTGTAACTGGGGGCCCTTTCCGGATCGAACCCGTCCGAGCGTGGCCCCTTCACTCCAAAAACTTACTTTAAACTTTATTTTTTGGGGTGTTTGCAAGCCTTTTGCGACATCATTCTCACGAGTGCCATTTTGGTAGAGGAAAGCAGAGTTGGCGAGAGGAATGGGGTGGCTGTCCAAGGACACACACACACACACACACAAACAGAGTGCCACTGTGCCACGCACCAGCTTGTAGGCCGTCTCGTAACCATCGGGGTTCATGGAGGGCATCAGGTGGATCCGAGTCTCGGTGACCAGCCTCCGGACACGAGGGTTGCCTTGCTTGTATTCCTGGCACAGGTACTCCATCAGGTTGAGCACCAGCTCCCGGCCCAGCGCCTCGTTGCCGTGCATGCCGGCCACGTAGCGGAACTCCGGTTCGCCTGCAATGGTGGAGGGATAACGTCCTGGGGTGTGTGTTGTGTTTCTTGAGGGATCGAAGGACCCCGTTTGTGGATTCCCTCCCCAAAAACCTTGAGACAGAGCGGTATTTCTCAACCTTGGTAAGTGGGAAATGGATGGACTTCAACTCCCAGAATTCTTTGCTGGCTGGGGGATTCTGGGAGTTGAAGTCCACTCAACTTGCCTGGGTTGAAAAATACTGGATAAACTAGATTGCAAGGCCGGCTGGGGGATTCTGGGAGTTGAAGTCCACCCAATTTGTCCGGGTTGAGAAACACTGGATAAACTAGATCAGGGATCAGCAACCTTAAACACTTTGAGTGAGCCATTTGGACCCGTTTCCCACAGAAAAGAAAACACCGGGAGCCACAAAACCCTTCCCGTGCCTGACTATTCCTTGAGCGGTCACAAAACTAGCATATATAGTTGAATTAAATGTTCTTTTTTCTTCTGAAACTCTTCCTTTCTTGGATTTATTCATGGTTGGCCTACCGGGGGGTCAAAAAGCTCAATAAATTGTGTGCTGGCGGGTGTCGCACATTGGCGGTTGTGACATATATTTTGAGTGACAGAGCCGCAGCAGAGGGGTGAAAGAGCCACATACGGCTCCAGAGCCGCAGGTTGCTGATCCCTGAGCTAGATAGATTCTTGGACTCAGTTGGCAGAGAAGCTCCTTGTCAACGGAAACAAGCCACGATTCCCGTCTTCTGCAGCCAAACTCCAATTAAACTCTCTTCCTGCAAAATGGAGAGAGCATCCCGAGATGTCACTCACCTACTTCGTGTTGCCCGGGGTTGTCTGAAATCTCCATGACGTACATTTTCAAGCCCAGGTAACTTTTCCCGATGCTGTATATCCTCGTGATATTCGGACAAGCGTCGCTGACTTTTTTCAACAGCTGCCGGGAGAAAATTAAATTTCTCTAAATTAATATCTCTGAAATGGAAGAATTGATGGTGATCGGATATGATTTTTTTTTCCCGTCCCTTTCGGGGTTAAGGTTAAAAGCAGAGGATGGAAACTAATCAAAGACAGAAGCAACCTAGAACTGGAGAAATTTCCTGACAGTGAGAACAATTAACCAGTGGAACAGCTTGCCACCAGAAGTTGTGAATTCTCCAACACAGTTTTTAAGAAGAGATTGAACATCCATTTATCTGAAATTGGCCTGAGCAGGGGGTTGGACTAGAAGACCTCCAAGGTCCCTTCCAACTCTGTTATTCTATTCTGTTCCTTCCGTGGTTCTTGAGTACGTTGATAATCATTTTCTAAGAGAAGAGAATGAATTAAGAGCCGAGCCCTGGAGCCAGTGGTGGGTTGCTCCCGGTTCGCACCGGTTCGCAAGAACTGGTAATAAAAATTTGTAGTAGTTCGGAGAAACGGTAATAAC
This sequence comes from Arizona elegans, assembly GCA_022577455.1. Lineage (NCBI taxonomy): Eukaryota > Metazoa > Chordata > Lepidosauria > Squamata > Colubridae > Arizona > Arizona elegans. The sequence continues at coordinate 695,182 of JAKOOJ010000056.1, forward strand.
ATTGGCTGGCCACACCCCTGAACCGGTCCCCGCCCCGGTCGCCACTCGCTTACCTCGCCCACCTCTTCAGAGGCTTTTTTTTTTTTTTAACTTTAAAAGCATTTTTTCTTCAACCTCTTCGGGAAAAAAAAAATGCCTTTAAAAGCCTCTGGCGATCCCAGCCGAGTTGCCTGATCGTCAGAGGCTTCTAAAAGCATTTTTTTCTGCAACCTCTTAAGGTTGTAGAAAAAAAGCTTTTAAAAGTAAAAATAAAATAAAAGTTGGCCAAGCCCACCCAGTCACATTACCCCCCCAAACCACGCCCACAAAATAAGCCACGCCCACAGAACCAGTAATAAAAAAAATTAGAACCCACCCTTGCCTGGAGCCCCTCGCGAGAAAGAACCCACCTTCCTCATCTCCTTGTAGTTGTGATGCCTAAAATCCAATTTATCATTGGTGCCAGGGGTGTGTTCCCACGGATAAATGTTGTTGGGATCTGGAAAGGAGCACAGGATGTGTAAATTAAAATTACGGCAAGGTGTTTTATCGACAAAGGAAGATGGGAGAAAAAAAACATTTTTGTTGGGGTGGATCCAATTGATAGTGGACCAAAGGTGAGCAGCTGGATAAAAAAATGGCGCATATAGGTTGTCAACTTACAATGACTCTCCATCTGAGAGCTGACGGACGGTCCAGGCTCTGCCTCCGTCTCTCTCTCTCTGCCACCTCCATTCCCTCTTCCCCACCTCCGAGCTCCCAGGTTGCCCTGACACTGAGCCTAACTCCAACGCCTCCTCCTCCTCCTCTGATTCGGCTACTGGAGGGGCCGGCGGCCGTCAGGCCACCACACCATGGGCCCAGGGGTGAAATCCAGCAGGTTCTGACAGGTTCTGGAGAACCGGTAGCGGAAATTTTGAGCAGTTCAGAGAACCGGCAAATGCTACCTCTGGTTGACCCCAGAGTGGGGTGGGAATGGGGATTTTGCAATATCCTTCCCCCAGGAGTGGGGAGGGAATGGGGATTTTGCAATATCCTTCCCCCTGGAGTGGGGAGGGAATGAGGATTTTGCAGTATCTTTTCCCTGGAGTGGGGTGGGAATGCAGATTTTGCAATATCCTTCCCCCAGGAGTGGGGAGGGAATGGGGATTTTGCAGTATCTTTTCCCTGGAGTGGGATGGGAATGGAGATTTTGCAGTATCCTTCCCTTGCCACGCCCATCAAGCCACGCCCACAGAACCGGTAGTAAAAAAAAAAAAGGATTTCACCACTGCATGGGCCTACCTGGCAGGGCGCATCCGAGGATCTCGGCTCTCAGGCAAATCGTCTCGTTCTCGAACCAGGTTTGAGGATTGATCCGGATGTAGCGTGCCACGACCGGCTCGGGCAGCAAATTGAGGACGGGGGTCTCGAGTTCCTTGTTGGCCGGGAAAATCTAGAACGAACAAAGTCGGAGCGAAATAAATGAGATTTTCTACACATTTGGCCGGGGGATTCCCCAGCAGAGACCACCTGCCCCCTCCCCAAATCAATGCTCCCCGCCCCCCCCCCATGTCCTTTTCCTTCGGCGAAGGACAGAGGGGCTACCAATCGGTCTTCGATTTGCTTGGCGCCTTCAGTTGGCACATCCTTGGATTTGGACGTCGTGGTCAGCCCCGTAGTGCCAAGAGGCAGCTCCCTTTCAGGGTTGGGTTTAAAAGAAGAAATGCTGGCAAGGGAAGGGAAGGGGTGGGAGAAAATTTTGGGCTCCGAAAAAGATCATATCCAGATGGGGTGGGGGAAAAAAAAAAAGGAACCAGAACTCTGGAACGCCGGTCAAATTTTAAGTCCTGCGGCTTTCGCTGCCCAACAGATCTTTTCAGGCTAACCCTGGTTTTGAGGGCGTGGCCTGGTGGGGCGTGGCTCGGTAGGGGGGGAGTCATGTGACTGGGTGGGTGTGGCTATGTAACCATGTGACTGGGGGATCAAAAGACAGAAACTCACTAACAATGTCCTGCTGGAGGAGGGTTGGACTAGATGACCTCTAGCTCCCTTTCAGCCCTGGATTATCCTCTGAAGCTGCGTCTAATGCCAGGTTTGTAGTCCTTCCTTCCTCTCCTTTTTCCCTCCCTCCCTCCTTCCTTTCTTCCCCCCTCCCTGCCCCCCAACCTCCTTCCTTCCTTCCCTCCCTCCTTTCTTCCCTCTCTCCCTCCTTTCTTCCTTCCCTCCCTCCTTCCTCCCTCCCTCCTTTCTTCGCTCCCTCCCTCCTTCCTTTCTTTGCTCCCTCCCTCCTTCCCACCCAACCTCCTTCCTTCCCTCCCTCCCTCCTTTTTTCCTTCCCTCCCTCCCTCCTCCCTCCTTCCCTCCCTCCCTCCTTCCTTCTTTCCCTCCCTCCTTCCTTCCTTCCCTCCCTCCTTTCTTCCCTCCCTCCCTCCTTCCTTCCTCCATCCTTTCTTCCCTCCCTCCCTCCTTCCTTTCTTCCCTCCTTCCCTCCCTCCCACCCAACCTCCTTCCTTCCCTCTCTCCCTCCCTCCTTCCTACCTTTCTTCCTTCCCTCCTTTCTTCCCTTTCTTCTTTTTCCTTCCCTCTTCATTCTCCTTCCATCCCCTCTTCTTTTTTTCCCTTCCTTCCTCTCTTCCCATCTTCCCTTCTTTTTTTTTCTTCTTCATCTTTCCTCTTTCCCTTTCTCCTCTCCTGTCCCTTCTTGGATGCTCAAATGCAAAAGGGGAAACATTTCTCGATGCCTCCTCGCCTTGGGATCAAATGCCACTTTTGCTAGTCGTTTCTTTCAACTAGCCCTCTGCCAGTGAAAAAACAGGAACTCTGTTTTCATTGGCAGAGACACCGCGTGCGTTTCCAGGGTGGCCCCATGGCTTTTAAAAGAAAAAAAGCCTCTGCTGATCAGGCAACTCAGCTGGGATCGTCAGAGGCTCTTAAAAGCATTTTTTCTACAACCTCTGAAGAGGTTGTAGAAAAAATGCTATTAAAAGCCTCTGACGATCTCAGCTGAGCTGCGTGATCATCAGAAGCTTTTTTTTTTTACTTTTAAAAGCATTTTTTTGGCCAAAAACGTTGTAGAAAAAATACTTTCAAAAACTAAAAAAAAAAAAGCCTCTGATGATCACACAGCTCAGCTGGGCAATGGGGGTGGGGGAGGGCAGGGATTTTTGCTACCGGTTCTCCAAACCACCTGCCTCCAATCGCTACCGGATCGGGCGATCCGGTTCGAACCGGGAGCATTTCACCCCTGCGCCTGATATAATATGATATGAGCGTACCCCCCGTCTATCCTCTTGCACACAACTTTGTAAATAGCCCTTCCAACCTCTTCGGACTTACCATTTCTTGGCTCCCATTTTTGGAAGGCCTCCAGCGATGAGTGTCGTTGCTAAACTGGATTTTGTACGACGTCACCCAGCTGTAACTGGAGGAAGAAGAGAAACGGGCGGTTCAGAACAGGCTAGCGGAAAAGGAGAGGATTCGCACTCGGGTCTTTCTAATATCACTGCTTCATCCGGCATCCACAGCCTACTGGGTTAATTTCCATCATCCTCAGAAACTCAGCTACAGTTTTCGTAAGGGTACGGGTAGTCCTCGATGTATGACTGTAATGGAGACTGCCCGTTATAGGTAGTCCTCGACTTACGACTGCAATTGGGGTCCACCCCCCCAAAAAAATTCTTTTGCTAAGCGAGACAGTTGTTAGGTGATCTGTGTCCCATTTTACGACCTTTCTAGCCATGGTTGTTAACGGAATCGCTGCAATTGTTAAACGAGGAATGCGGTTGTTAAGCGAATCTTTGAATTTGTTTTATCAGAAGGTCGCAAAAGGGGATCGTGCGACACCCCCCCCCCCCGGGACACTGCGACCGTCAACGAGGAAGCCAGACACACTTAACCATTGCAGTGATTCACTGTGACTAGAAAGGTCGTAAAACGAGGCAAAACTCACTTAGCCAGTGTCTCCCTTAGCAACAGAGGTTTTGGGCTCCATTGTGGTCGTAAGTCAAGGACTTCCTGTTTGACTTAGTAAGAAAAGGTGGTTCATGCGTTATGTTAAGGCAAGGCTTCCACAACAGGCTCCATCACAGAATAACTGAGTTGGAAGGGGCCTGGGAGGTCTTCTAGTCTGACCCCAAGCTCCGGCAGAAAACTCTGTACCAATTCAGTCCAATTTCTTCTTGAAAACCTCCATTGATGGAGCACTCACAACTTCTGGTGGCAAGCTGTTCCACTGGTTAATAGTTGGAAATTCCCATCACCGACTGCCCAGCCTAAGCCAGGATCGCGAACCTTTTGGGGCTGGGAAAAGCTGGAGCCGCGGAAGAAGGTTTGCGCCTCCCAGCCTCCGCGAGACACTTACGTCCAGATGGAGTTCAGCGCTTGGGTGATCACCCCGGTGAAGCGCGTCAGGCGCCTGGCATCAATTTCCAGCCACTGGTCCTGGTCGTTGTATCCGGCGCACCCAACCTCCGTCGTACAAATCGCCGTCGTGAATTCCAGACTGGGGGGGGGGGAGAAAGCGGAACGGAAAGAAAAGTGATCTTCAAGAGGGCAGGAAGACTTGGACGTGCGTACGAGGGGGTGTTTGTGGGTGTCTTGGGGGGGTGTGAGAGAGAGGGAGGGAGGGAGAGGGAGGGAGGGAGAGGGAAAGAGAGGAGGGGAGAGGGAGGGAGAGGGGGGGAGGGAGAGGGAGAGAGAAGGAGAGAGAGGGAGAGAGACAGAAGATAGAAGATAGATAGATAGATAGATAGATAGATAGATAGATAGATGGATGGCGGAAGGGAGGGAGGGTGAGGGAGAGGGAAAGAGGGAGAGAGGAGAGAGACAAGATAATGATAGATAGATAGATAGATAGATAGAGGGAGGGGGAGAGGGGATAGAGAAGATAGATGATAGATAAAGGGAGAGAAGGGGAGGGAGGGAGAGGGAGAGAGACAGAAGATAGATTATGGATAGATAGATAGATGATAGATAGATAGATAGATAGATAGATAGATAGATAGATAGATGGAAGGAGAGAGGGAGGGAGAAGATAGAGAAAGAGAGGGAGAGAGAGGAGAGGGAGAGAGACAGACAGACAGATAGATAGATAGATAGATAGATAGATAGATAGATAGAGGGGGAGAGAGAGGGAGGGAGAGAGGGAGGGAGAAGATGGAGAAAGAGAGGGAGGGAGGGAGTGAGAGGGAGAGAGAGAGGAGAGGGAGAGAGAAAGAAAGAAAGAAAAAGATAGATAGATAGATAGATAGATAGATAGATAGATAGATAGAAGGGGAGAGAGAAAGAGAGAGGGAGGAAAGGGAGAGAGGGAGGGAGAGGGAGAGGAGAGGGGGAGAAGAAAATGGAGGAGTAGGGGATGGAGGAAGGAGAAGAAACGAGAAGAAGGAGAAAGGGATGGAGGAGGAGGAGAAGAAACTGGTGGAGAAGGAGAAGTGGATGGAGGAGGAGAAGGAAGGGATGGGGAAGAAAGAGGGGTGGAGGAGAAAGGGGAAGAAAAAAATGGAGGAGCAGGGGATGGAGGAAGGAGAAGAAACGAGAAGAAGGAGAAAGGGATGGAGGAGGAGGAGAAGAAATTGGTGGAGAAGGAGAAGTGGATGGAGGAGGAGAAGGAAGGGATGGGGAAGAAAGAGGGGTGGAGGAGAAAAGGGGGAGAAGAAAATGGAGGAGGAGGAGGAAGAGGAGGTGGACATCTCCATCGCAGCCATTTGGCCTTCAATTCACTCTCTTTGAGGTGGTCCTCATCCTGGGACGAGGGCCAGGGCTTAGAAGGCGGAGCTGCTTAATGACCAGCTCATCCCTTTTCCAGGGAAACTGTCAGAGAGGGAGGGAAGGAGAGAGAGACAGAAAGAGAGAGGGGGGAGAGGGGATGAGGGGGAGGGAGAGAGAGAGGGGGAGAAAGAAAGAAAGAAAGAAAGAAAGAAAGAAAGAAAGAAAGAAAGAAAGAAAGAGAGGGAGGGAGGGGGAGACTGTGTGTGTGTGTGTGTGTGTGTGTGTGAGAGAGAGAGAGAGAGCTTTGCAATTCCCACTGGAGTTTTGGGGTGGGTGCCCCAGTTTCCATCTGGCGGGAGCTTTATCCCCCTCGCTTCCCAGAAGTTCCGCTTCCCACCTGCAACCCATTTCACCCCATTGCCCCCCCTCCTCCTCCCCACTTCTCCCCCTCTCACCAAGGAGGGAGGGAGGGAGGGAGGGAGGGTTCTGCCTGCTGGGACCGGCATGTGCAACCAGGACGAACAAAGGAAGGGGCAGGACAACAGCCGTCTCCCTCTGCCCCACATCGGCCCCCAGGAAAATGGCCGGCCTGCCCTTTGCAACTAACGACCAATCAGAACACAGCCGGAAGGAACCTTGGAGGTCTTCTAGTCCAACCCCGTGCTCAAGAAGGAGACCCCATACCCATGATGGCAAACCTATGGCACGTGTGCCAGGGGCGGCACGTGGAGCCGTATCTGTGGGCACGCGAGCGTTGCTCTAGCACGCATGTGCACACCTGCCAGCTGATTTTCGGGCCTTCCGGGCCCACCGGAAGTCAGGAAATGGCTGTTTCCGGCCTCGGAGGGCCTCTGGGCGGGTGGGGAAGGCAGTTTTCACCCTCCCCAGGCACCTAGAAAGGCTCTGGAGCCTGGGGAGGGCGAAAAACAAGTATACTGGGCCCATAGTTCCATCACATGCCAAAAGCAGGTCGTGCATATATGCCCAGGGGGGCAGGGTGTGGGCACGCATGTGCGACCCCCCCTGCCCCACACTCCCCCCATGCATGCCTGTTTTTTTGGACCATTTTCAGGCTGTTTTGGGGGCTGTTTTCAGGCCATTTTTCCAGCTGTTTTTCCGGTGCTCCAGCGGCCCGTGAAGTCCTGCTGGAAAGCAGAAGAGCCACCTGGCAACGGCACGCATGCCCATAGAAAGGGCTCTGTATGCCACCTCTGGCACGCGTGCCATAGGTCCGCCATCATGGGTATAGGGTCTCCTTCCTGAGCAGGGGGGTTGGACTAGAAGACCTCCAAGGTCCCATCCAACCCAATTATTCTATGTTCTTGAATAAGCCTTTATTCTGTGTTCTCCAAAGCACCAAGAGGGCAGGACAAGAAACAATGGTTGGAAACTAACCAAGGAGAGAAGCAACCGGAATTAAGGAGAAACTTCCTAACAGTGAGGACAATTAACCAGTGGAACAACTTGCCACCAGAAGTTGTGGGTGCTCCATCACTGGAGGTTTTTAAGAAGAGACTGACAGCCACTTGTCTGAAATGGGGGTGCTCCATCACTGGAGGGTTTTTAAGAAGAGACTGGACAAGCCACTTGTCTGAAATGGTCTATATCAGGGGTGAAATCCAGCAGGTTCTGACAGGTTCTGAGAGAACCGGTAGCGGAAATTTTGAGCAGTTCGGAGAACCGGCAAACACCACTTCTGGCTGGCCCCCAGAGTGTGGGAGGGAATGGGGATTTTGTAGTATCCTTCCCCCTGCCATGCCCCACCCAAGCCATGCCCACAGGGTCTCTTGCCAGAGCAGGGGGTTGGACTAGAAGACCTCCAGGGTCCCCTCCCAACCCTGTTATTCTGTTATTCGATTGTATGATGGTTTTGTTCCCCTCTGCAAGCAAAGACCATGCTGGATCCCACAGCCAGCACCTATGGTGTGAACTCCCAACGATGGGGGCCTTACCTGGATGTTGAGGCGCCCACGGTGGGGGGCCAAGTCCCGTCCCCGCTTGGAACTGGAAGCTCGCAGTTGGGAGTCCCGGACTCTCAGAGAACTCGAGACCCAGTGGAGGGCATTCTGGTTGGGGAAGAAGAAGGAAAGGAATGGAGGGATGTGTTGTGACTCCGACCCTCCCGAGCCCGTTCTTATCGGAGGGAGAAGACTCCGAAGATGAAGGAGAGGAGTTGGCCAGGCCTCTCTCTCCAGGACCCTCCTCTCTGGCAATGCCTCAGGTGTCTCCCGAGGGAGAAGAGATTGACCAGGAGCCAGGTATCTCCGAACAGTTGCAGTCGGACAGTGACGGAGATAAGTCTTGGCTGGATCCGACGCCAGCGTCGGAGAGACAAGCGCACGCAGCAGAAAAGGAGGTGTGCCAGAGATTAAACTGAGTCACTGGACCACACCCCATGGGATAAAAAGGGGGATGTGGTGGGCCATTCAGGGTCCGTTGACGGGCAAAACTAAACAACTAGCGAGTCGGCATTGTATCTCCTGAAACTACGTTATCTGCCTGCCTTGGATTTAATACGGACTGAGACTTGACAATTCTTTGACTTTGTGTATTTGTTTTGGTTTATCTGACGGAGGAGGAACACCTCCCCTCTGTGAGTAAAGTTCTTGGCAAGCAGCTCCTGGGTT
>JAKOOJ010000056.1:703578-826078 GCA_022577455.1 Arizona elegans
ATCGTCTATCCTTATCTATTCTCTCTCTCTCTCTCTCATCTCTCTCTCTCTCTCTCTCTCCTCTCTTTCTCTCACTTATATATAGGTACAGGTATAGAGATGGATGGATGATAGATAGATAGTAAATAGATAGATGATAGATAAATAGATAGACACTCCACACAGAGCGCTAGGAAACATGAAATGTCATGAAAGAAAACAACCAAATTCAGAGAGCACCACACAATCCCTCTCCCCCTCCTCCCTACACCCTCCCCCCCACCTTCCTAGCACTGATGATGTTCCCTAGTTGGGTCATGAAACGTCTGCAAAAAACCCACGGGCTCAGAGAGCACCAAGGACCCCTCATTTAAACTCTGAGCTAGAAATATTCCCCTTTATCGATCTACAGCTGTCATACGTTCATCAGCCGCCCCCCCCTCTTGTCCTGCTACTTATCAGACCACCCTTCTCAAACCTGAGGTCCCCCCAGATGCAAGGGACTACAATTCCCATCGTCACAACTGCTGGCCAGTTCAGCATTAGCGGAATTCTCCTCTTGCTGTCGCATTTCTTATGCGCCTGTTCTCGGAACATCCCTGCAAATACTTTTCCCCCTGCATCCTGCTCCCCAAAAAGAGGGACAGGCGATGCCCTCCACCCCAAAACCACATCATCCCCTCCCTTTCCTCCCCCCCAGCCCCCCCCCCCATCTGGTACCTTTGCTGACTCTTGGGGTCTCAGTGGAGACCCTCACTCTTGTGGCACCGCTGGGGGACGGTGGCACCTCCCGATCATCTTGAGCCCTGGGCAGAGTTGTCGAGATTCGGGGGGGCCTCGGTGGGCCCGGGCCCTTTTCTTCTCTGGCCCCGGCTGTGGAAACTGAAGGGGAGACCAACTGGGGCACGGCCGTGGTCCAGTTGGCTTTGGTGTCCCCGAGCATCTCCTGGGAGGGTCCAGGTGTGAACGAAAGGGAGCGTCCCACTGCAAAGGGGACCCAGCTTAGGTGGGAAAGGGCCAGGAGCGTGGTGGAGACCCACAGCATGTCGGGCGAGCTGAAATGAGCCCCACAGTCTGCAGCCTCGGTCCTCCGAGTCCTCTCTAGCTGCTTCTCCCTGGGACGCTTAGAAGCTTAGAAGCATCCTCCTCGGCTCGCATTCCTTGCTATTTCCATTCGCCTACCGCATTGTCGGGAATAGCTGGGACCCATAAAAACACACACACACACATTTACACACACACACACAGATATACAAAGAGGCAAACACGGCCTCCTGCCCTTCAGCTTCCTTGGCTTCGCTTGACTTGTTCCATTTGTTCTCCAAATGGGGCCGCTGCTTTTCTCTTGCCTGGCAGAATCCCTTTGAAGGCTGTCCTCCTTGGGACCCGCAAACACCCCCTCCCCCCCCGCTTCACACTCCGGTTTTGGGACTTTGCATTAGAGATTTGGCTCGAAGTCCTCTTCTCTTCTCTTCTCTTCTCTTCTCTTCTCTTCTCTTCTCTTCTCTTTCTCTCTTCTCTTCTCTTCTCTTCCCAATTTCTCTTCCAATTTTATTTTCTCCTCTCCTCTCCTGTCCTCCTTCCCCTTCCCCTATTTTCCTCTCTTCTCTCCTCTCCTCTTCTTATCCCATCATCTTCTCTTCTCCTCTCCTCCTTCCTCTTCTCTTCTCTTCTCTTCCAATTTTATTTTCTCCTCTCCTCTCCTCATGTCCTCCTTCCCCTTCCCCTCTTTTCCTCTCTTCTCTTCTCTCCTCTCCTCTTCTTATCCCATCATCTCTTCTCTTCTCTTCCAATTTCTCTTCCAATTATCTTTTCTCCTCTCCTCTCCTGTCCTCCTTCCCCTTCTCCTCTCCTCTTCTCTTCTCTTCTCTTCTCTTCTCTTCTCTTCTCTTCTCTTCTCTCTCTTCTCTTCTCTCTCTTCTCTCTCCTCTCCTCTCCTCTCCTCCTTCCTCTTCTCTTCTCTTCTCTTCTCTTCTCTTCTCTTCTCTTCTCTTCTCTTCTCTTCTCCTCTCCTCTCCTCTCCTCTCCTCCTCTCCTCTCCTCCTTCCTCTTCTCTTCTCTCTCTCTTCTCTTCTCTTCTCTTCTCTTCTCTTCTCTTCTCTTCTCTCTCCTCTCCTCTCCCCCTCCCCTCCCCCTTCCATCCTTTCCCACCTCCTCCCCTCCCTTCTGGCCAAAACATCATTCAATGTGGAAAGCAGATGTTCCCACCCTACAACAGTTCAGGATTGTTTTGGGGTCTTTGATACTGGCATTTCATTACCCGTCTATTTAACATCATCAGTGCTAGCAGGGAGTGGGGTCTGTGGAGAGGAGGAGGAGGAGAAGAAGAAGAAGAAGGAGAAGGAGAAGGAGGAGTCCTTGATGCTCTCTGAGTTTGGTGGCTTTCTTGCAGATGTTTCATTACCCAAGAACATAACATCATCCATGCCTAGTGATGTTACTATACTGTTATTACAGTATTAATGATGTTTCCTAGTTGGGTAATGAAATGTCTACAAGAAAATAACCAAGCTCAGAGAGCACCAAGGACCCCAGATTCTCCTCCTCCTCCTCCTCCTCCCTATAAACCCCTCTCCCTTCTAGCACTGACTGATCATGTTACCTAGCTGGGTCATGAAACATCTGCAAGAAAGCTCAGAGAGCACCAAGGACCCCTCAGTCCTCCTCCTTCTCCTCCTCTCCCCAAACCCCCCTTCCTTCCAGCACTGATGATGTTCCCTAGTTGGGTCATGAAACGTCTGCAAAAAAAACCCACGTGGCTCTGAGAGCATCAAGGACCCCACAGTCCTCCTCCTCTTCCTCCTCCTTTCCCACTCCCTCCTAGCACTGGTGATGTTATCTAGTTGGGTCATAAAACGTCAGCAGGAAAACTGCCAAGCTCTGAGAGCACTAAGGGCCCCACAGTTGAACCCCGAACTACCAATATTCTTTTTTCTTGGTTAACAGGATTGTTGAAAAAGTAGAGGGACCTTTCTCAGCACTTCCTGATCTGAGCACTTCCTGGACTGACCATGGAAGATTCTTAAGGTTTCAGGGCTCACCTCCTTTGGGAATAAAATTGTCAACAACTCGGAGAGCATCCAAGATCACAGATTCCAGAAAATGGAGCTGCTTCTGGGTTAAAGGACCACGCAAGATTCTGTTTCTAAGAAAGTTTTGAGTCACAGCTATTGTTTTCGAGCGACATCTGTTTCTGTTCTCATTTATTCATCTTTTCGGAGCTTGGTAGCACAGATAAAAGTTTACGGGTAGATTTCGTAACCAAATAAATCACATCGACAAATATATATATATATATATATATATATATATATATATATATATATATATATATATATATATATATATATATATAAATAAATCTGGGCAGCCAAAGTGTTTGGGTATCATTTTATGGGGCAGACACACCCCTTGTTTTGCATTTTTGCCTTGGGGAATGGATTTCTTTGGAACAGAACAAATAAACTCTGTTTTTTGAGGTTCTTTTGAGCCGAGTGTGTGAAGTGGGCAGGCTTTATGGCAAATTGGTCTGCGGGATTTGAAGAACGAGGTGTGGAAGGAAAAAAGATGGATTGGATTGGGCCGGATTAAGGGATTTATGCAAAATAAGCATCGGTCGGCAAATTTTAATATACTTTATGTTACAAACCATTTGGCCACAGGGATGCTGCAATGGTCGTAAGTGTGAAAAATGGTCATAAGTCCCCCCCCTTTTAGTACTGTTTGTAAGTCAAGGACTACCTGTATTTCAACCAGATTCTTCCACTCATGAATTATGGTTGAAATAGGTTGGGGGGGGGGCGGTCACTTTAAGGCAGAGGTCTTCAAACTTGGCAGCTTTAAGACTTGTGGACTTCAACTCCCAGAATTCTCCAGCCAGCTGGCTGGAGAATTCTGGGAGTTGAAGTCCACAAGTCTTAAAGCTGCCAAGTTTGAAGACCTCTGCTTTAAGGGAAACTATAAAACTCACCAAACTTCCTACCTTTCATAAACCACAGTTTAGCAGCCCAGCCGGCTAAACCAGGATGAATAGGAGTTGGGAAACCTGAAACTCCCAAGTTTTTGGAGTTTCAAAGTTTGTACCTTAATTTGGCGGCTGCAAACATGAAAGGCCTTCAAAATGTGTTTTGAGTTCAAGAATTCTCTACGCTGAATTTCATTTTGTCAGATAGGGCCCAGTGCTCAAGAATTCTGACAAAATGAAATTCAGTGTAGAGAAAAGTCAAATCTTACACTTAGGCAAGAAAAACCCAAAAGGACACATACAGACTGGGTGAAACCAGGTTTCTTAATAGTAGTGACTGTGAGAGGGATCTCGGAGTCTGAGTGGACAACTAGCTAAATATGAGCCAGCAGCCAAAAAAGCCAATGCAATCCTAAACTGCATTAACAAAGAGACACAATCAAGATCAAGGCAGGTACTAATACCACTCTATAAAGCCCTAGTAAGACCATACCTAGATTCTTGCATCCAGTTTTGGTCACCACACTATAAAAATGATGTGGAGACTCTAGAAAGAGTGCAGAGAAGAGCAATAAAGAGGATTAGGGGACTGGAGACTAAAACATACGATGGACGGTTGCAGGAACTGGGCCTGGCTAGTCTAGTGAAGAGAAGGACCAGGGGAGACAGGAGAGCATCTTCCAATATTTGAGGGGCTGCCATAGAGAGGAGGAAGGGGTCAAGCTGTTTTCCAAAGCACAAGAAAGAAAGAAAAGAAAGGAAGAAAGGAAGGAAGGAAGGAAGAAAGAAAGAAAGGAGAGAGAGAGAGAGAGAAAGAAGAAAGAAAGAAAGAAAAAGAAAGAGAGAGAGAGAAGGAAAGAAGAAAGAAATAAAGAAAAAGAGAGAGAGAGAGAGAAAGAAAGAGAGAAAGAAATCTGAGTGAATCATAGTTGGACAGAAGACATGGCTAATCTAGGGAAGAGAAGGACCAGGGGAGACAGGAGAGCATCTTCCAATATTTGAGGGGCTGCCATAGAGAGGAGGAAGGGGTCAAGCTATTCTCCAAAGCACAAGAAAGAAAGAAGGAAGAAAGGAAGGAAGGAGGGAAGGAAGGAAGGAAGGAAGGAAGGAAGGAAGGAAGGAAGAAAGAAAGAAAGAAAGAAAGAAAGAAAGAAAGAAAGAAAGAAAGAAAGAAAGAAAGAAAGAAAGAAAGAAATCTGAGTGAATCATAGTGGGACAGAAGACATGGCTAATCTAGTGAAGAGAAGGACCAGGGGAGACAGGAGAGCATCTTCCAATATTTGACGGGCTGCCATAGAGAGGAGGAAGGGGTCAAGCTGTTTTCCAAAGCACAAGAAAGAAAGAAAAGAAAGGAAGAAAGAAAGAAAGGAAGGAAGAAAGAAAGAAAGGAGAGAGAGAGAAAAAGAAAGAAGAAAGAAAGAAAGAAAAAGAAAGAGAGAGAGAAAAAGAAAGAAGAAAGAAAGAAAGAAAAAGAAAGAGAGAGAGAGAAGGAAAGAAGAAAGAAATAAAGAAAAAGAGAGAGAGAGAGAGAAAGAAAGAGAGAAAGAAATCTGAGTGAATCATAGTTGGACAGAAGACATGGCTAATCTAGTGAAGAGAAGGACCTGGGGAGACAGGAGAGCATCTTCCAATATTTGAGGGGCTGCCATAGAGAGGAGGAAGGGGTCAAGCTGTTTTCCAAAGCACAAGAAAGAAAGAAGGAAGGAAGGAAGGAAGGAAGGAAGGAAGGAAGGAAGAAAGAAAGAAAGAAAAAAAGAAAGAAAGAAAGAAAGAAATCTGAGTGAATCATAGTTGGACAGAAGACATGGCTGGTCTAGTGAGGAGAAGGACCAGGGGAGACATGATAGCAGTCTTCCAATATTTGAGGGGCTGCCATAGGGAGGAGGAGGAAGGGGGTCAAGCTGTTTTCCAAGGCACCTGAAGGCCAGAGAAGGAACAATGGATGGAAACTGAACAAGGAGAGATTCAACCTGGAATTAAGGAGAAATTTCATGACAGTGAGAACCATCAACCCATGGAAGAGAAGTTGCCTTCAGAAGTTGTGGGAGCTTCATCACTGGAGGCTTTCAAGGAGAGACTGGGCTGCCCTCTGTCAGACATGGTGTAGGGTGTTTCCTGTTTGGGCGGGGGGTTGGACTAGATGACCTCCAAGGTCCCTTCCAACTCTGTTAATCTGTAATCAAATTTCGATGTTCAGAATGACTTTGGAAGGCGGGTAGTTTATGCGTAAATCCATGTTTTGTCAGATCCCGGGAGGAGGAGGCTTTTCGGACAGGAAGGGGTTATTTATCCCTTCTTGTCCTTCCCGTTATTCCAGCAGATAACAAAAAAATGAAGACCATCTGGAATTAATTGGAGTGAGCTGTCCTGTTTCATTGCCCTCCCTTCCCGATGCAAAACATTTCTCCCCCCCCACACTCCCGCTTTGGAGCAACTTAATTTATGGTAGGATTTTCCGGCTCCCCCCCCCCCCCCCACTGTTCAGCCTCTTTCCTGCCTTGTAAAATTCTTATTATTTGTCCCCAGGTTTCCTCTCCGGCCACTGCAAGTTGCTTAAAAAGGAGTCAGCAGGAGCTGAAACAGACATTAAAGACCTTATAATAGTTGCCGGCTTCTTGGGAACTTAGTCAATTGGAATCACATTTAATAAGAACTGAGACCAGATTGGAATAACAGAGTTGGGAGGGACCTTGGAGGTCATCTAGTCCAACCCCCTGCCCAAGCATGAGACGTCCTATGCCATGTCTGACAGAGGGCAGTCCAGTCTCTTCTTGAAAGCCTCCAGGGGTGAAGCTCCCACTACTTCTGAATAACAGATTAATTACAGATTAATAGAGTTGGAAGGGACCTTGAGGTCATCCAGTCCATCCCCCATCCAACCAGGAGACCCTACACCAGTGATGGCTAACCTTTTTGCCGTCGCGTGCCAAAAGCAGGGGGAGCGTTGTGGGGGGGGGGATCGTGAGCACGCATGCCCAAATCCATAATTCTTTTTTTTTTAATTGAAAAGTTTTATGAAAAATACAAACATTTTCAACCCCCCCACTCTTCCCCCCTCAACCCCACCCTCCCTTCCCGTCCCTCCCCCCACCCCCCTCCCTAGACTTCCCAGAACGAGCATTCACAAACCAAGAACTAAAATGTGCTAACAAATTGTTACATTTCATATTCTCCCTAGGTCCTTAACTCCTTATAACTCAGAAAAAACAAACATAAACTACTTAATATTATTTCATTCATAAGCTATATGAATCTTCTTATTCGGATACTTCTTCTGTATGTAATCAATCCATTTTCTCCATTCCGATATATCTCTCTTATTTGAATGGTCTTTAAGGTATGATGAAATTTTTGCCATTTCCACCAAATGCACAACTTTTAATGTCCATTCCTCAATAGTAGGTGGATCCTCCTTCTTCCAGTACTGTACCCTAACCCTAACCCAAATCCGTAATTCAATGTGCCCACACCCACACCCACGCATGCACGCATGAACCCCCCCCGTTTTTGGCACGCAATGGCACGGTGGGCCCATTAGGCCCATTTTTTCGCCCTCCCCAGGCTCCAGAGGCTTTCTAGGAGCCTGGGGAGGGCGAAAACAGCCTTCCCCACCCCTCTGGAGGCCGGAAGCAGCCCGTTTTCCAACTTCCGGTGGGACCGGAAGGCCCCTAAATCAGCTGGCTGGCACGCACATGCGCACTGGAACTGAGCTAGCGCCAACGGTTGTGTGCCCACCAATATGGCCCCGCGTGCCAACTGTGGCATGCGTGCCATAGGTTCGCCATCCTGTCCCTACACCATTTCTGAGAGATGGCAGTCCAGTCTCTTCTTGAAAGCATCCAGGGATGAAGCTCTCACAACTTCTGAAGGCAACTTCTGTTCCATGGGTTGATTGTTCTCACTGTCAGAAAATTTCTCATTTATTTCTAGGTTGAATCTCTCCTTGATCAGCTTCCATCCATTGTTCCTTGTCTGGCCTTCAGGTGCTTTGGAAAATAACTTGACATCCCCTCCTCTCTGGGGCAGTCCCTCAAATATTGGAAGATGCTCTCCTGTCTCCCCTGGTCCTTCTCTTCCCTATGTAAGAAACTGATGGAGCTAATGTTGTTTTTGCAAAGAAAGCAATTTTTAAGAGTTGTGGGTCCTATCAAAAGTTCAGAAGGACATTGGAACATTAAAGGTAAAAAGTTCAGGACTGGAAAACTGGAAGAAACGGTTATTCCGATAAACTCAGTCAAGCAGATTCGTTAATAGTTTTACCCACACAATCTAGTAATACAGCGGAGAAATTAACTAATCGCTTGCCTCAATTTATTATGCTTCTGCTGCAAGGGTGGTAAGGAAACAAGAAATATAGGTTAAGAAATAAAAAAAAAAAGGGACAAGAGGCAGTCTGGAAAAAGGGGAACTGGGCAAAAGGTGGGGAAACAGATGAAGCCTGGGGGAAATTCACGGAGAAACAGGCGTTCCGGGAAGATTGCAACCCTGTGATCTTTTGTGGTTTGGGTGGAGGGAATAAAAACTTGAAGAAATTTATTCCTGCCTATCTGTTAGCCAGCCGCTCTTGCAAGAACGTATTTTACATGCAATAAACTGCTTGCTGATTCACTTTACGACTCTTGTCAAATTTTTGACTGGTGAGTCTGTTTCTCACAACTAGACAAACCAAGCCCTTCCTCTCTGTGGCAGCCCCTCAAATACTGGAAGACTGCTATCCTGAGCCGCCCTGAGTCTTCGGAGAAAGGCGGCATATAAATTGAAATAATAATAATAATAATAATAATAATAATAATAATAATAATAATAATAATAATACAAAGCTCTGCATGGCCAATACTTGAAAAGTATTGAAGGCAAAGCTGACCAGAAACTAACTTGGAACTGGTTAAGATCAGGAGTACTGAAAAAAGAAACAGAAAGCTTTATTTTGGCAGCTCAAGAACAAGCCCTAGCCACAAACTGCATGAAGGCAAAAATTCAACATGTCACTACCAACAGCAAATGCTGCCTCTGCAATGAGAAAGATGAGACAGTCGGCCACCTGGTCAGTGGATGCAGGAAAATTTCACAAACTGACTACCTACAACGCCATGACCGCGTTGCTAAGATCATTCACTGGAAATTGTGCCAGAAGTTTGGATTTGAGTACAGCAAAAACCACTGGGAACATCAGGTTGAGAAAGTTTTAGAGAATGAGAAACTCAAGATCTTGTGGGACTTTAGGATTCAGACTGACAGGCACTTGGTCCACAACACACCTGACATAACAATAGTTGAAAAGAAAAAAGGATGGTTCATTGACATTGCAGTACCTGGTGATGCACGGATTGAAGATAAGCAGCAAGAAAAAACCACAAAGTACCGGGACTTGCAAATTGAAGTTGAGCGACTGTGGAAAAAGAAATCGTGTGTTGTCCTGATTGTAATTGGAGCCCTTAGAGCAATACCCAAAGGGCTACCCCGCTATTTAGAAATTCTAAATTTGCCGGACTTGAACATTTTGACTCTACAAAAAACCACCTTACTTGGAACAGCTTACATCCTCCGACGATACCTTAACAGTTCCTAGGTCCTTGGTTAGGACTCGAGCTGCTGAGCTATTAACCAGCCTCAAAGGCTGTGAATCTCACTAAAGATTAACCAATAATAATAATAATAATCCTGTCTCCCCGGTCCTTCTCTTCCCTAGACTAGCCATGCCCAGTTCCTGCAACCGTTCATCCTAATGTAGATAAAAGAAATAATGTGAATAAAAGAAAGGAATCATACAGAGTCAGATATATGGGCTCTGGAGGACCCTCTCTATTCACATTATTATAAGGGGAAGACGTGCTTGGATACATGAACTCTGAGAGAACCTCTCTATTCACATTATTATAAGAGAGGAAAGTGCTTGTTGGAGATTACATTAACAAACAGTTAAACCCCATTAAGTGGTAATATATCTTCTGATGAGACCTAGATGTCACGAAAGGACCGCCATATGGAAAACCTCTGAGTGACCCCACTGTGAATGACACAAAGACCTATATGTTACAGTTACTTAATCCAATAAATTTACC
Organism: Arizona elegans; assembly: GCA_022577455.1. NCBI lineage: Eukaryota > Metazoa > Chordata > Lepidosauria > Squamata > Colubridae > Arizona > Arizona elegans. The sequence continues at coordinate 713,584 of JAKOOJ010000056.1, forward strand.
CAAGGACAGCAGTAACTCTCCCATTAGCAACTCCGAGCACTTAAGGAAAAGTTGTGTAGCTAAGATAATTTTATAAACTAAAATTAATGGTTTAAGTAATTAGATGAACATATTATCCAATGTATGTAACCATATAGGGAAAATCGGATGTATGATCTCATGTTAACCATATATGGAAAATGTATGATCTCACTGAATCCTTTGTCTTAGAAATGTATAAAACCAGTTGTATCAGAGGTCTCTCTTTGTTCAAAGCTTCAGGTACAAAACTGGCTCTGAACCTTGCGCAATAAAACTGTCTCTGGCTGACCCAGGAATGTTGTTTGGTCTCATCATTCCACAACAATCCTATGTTTTAGCCTCCAGTCCCCTAATCCTCTTTATTGCTCTCCTCTGCACTCTTTCTAGGGTCTCCAGATCTTTTTTATAGTGTGGGGACCAAAACTGGATGTAGAATCCAAGTTGTGGTCTTACTAGGGCTTTATAGGGTGGTATTAGTACCTCACTTCATCTTGATTGTATCTCTCTGATAATGCAATTTAGGATTGCATTGGCTTTTTTGGCTGCTAGCTCATATTTAACTGGTTGTCCACTAATTCTCCAAGCTCCCTCTCACAGTTCCTGCTATCAAGCCTGGTTTCACCCAGACTATATGTGTCCTTTTGGTTTTTCTTGCCTAAGTGTAGGACTTTTCTCTAGAGATCTTCTAGTCCAACCCCCTGCCTGATCAGGAGATCCTATACCGTTCTGGACAAATTCTCCAAACTCTTCTTAAAAGCCTCCAGTGATGAAGCCATCATCTCCAACCCAAGGGTCTTCTGATGAACGGTGCTACAGTGCCCTTCTCCCTCCTGGCCCCCGGGGATGATGGGAGATGGAGTACATCCTTGCAGGCATGAACTTTACAGTCATGGACAGGCTCCTTTGCAAAAGTGGGCGATAGAATCAGGTTTCAGGCGGACGTTTAATCTTCAATTCTCATGAACTTTTGGACGGCACTCTCCGGTGAGGCCAGCGCTGGCCACAACGGACTCCGTCTTTGCTCAGTTGTGTGTTTGTGTGTGTAATAGTAGTAGCAGGAGTGGGGAATCTTCTGCCAACCACTCAGCTTCACAAGTAGCCAAGAGCCAGAAGGGAGGGGGTCAGGGAGACCTCAGAGACGGCTGTCTTCTCTCCAAGTGACTCCAGCTTCCCCATTGGCTGTAGGTCACACAAGGGGATCACGTGACTCCCCCTTGTCGTAAATATGACTCCGTTGCCAATCGTCTGGATTTTGATCATGTGACCGTGGGGAGGCTGCAAGCGTCATAAGTGTGAAAAACGGTCCTAAGTCACTTTGTTCCGTGCCATTGTAACTTTGTCCCCCCTCCACAAATTTTATTGATTTTTTTTAATTAATTACATTTCTTAGTGCAGTGTTTCTCAATCTTGGAAGCTTGAAGATGGGTGGACTTCAACTCCCAGAATCCCCCAGCCAGCAGCCCTGGCTGGGGGATTCTGGGAGTTGAAGTCCACCCATCTTCAAGCTTCCAAGGTTGAGAAACACTGTCTTAGTGCTTAACAAACATCGTGTTATCTGGGTATTTAATTTGCTTAACAATTCTGATTATGTTCTTAATCTCCACCCCTTTTTCCCAACCACTGGTAAAATAGATTCCATGTTTGATCGTATTCTGTGCCTTCTTTCTGCTGAATTTTCAATGTCAATCTATCCATTTCTGCACAGCTTAGTGTCTCCTTAATTATCTCTTCATCTCGCGGTGTTTCTTCATTTTAGCAATATTGTGCGAAGAGAATCCTCGCTGCTGTGACAACATGTAATATTAAATACATAATTTTCTTACGTGATTTTTGTGATATGATACTATAAGGTCCCAAAATATACTTGAGTCACCAGAATGCCAAAGAGAGGGACTCAAGACGAGGCTTGCAAAAAAAAAAAAAAACAGATTTTATTTATGGCCCAAAACAAAATACTGGGTGGGACTATATCCCGAACATACAGATACAAAGCATGCGAGGAAACAGCCACACCTTGGGGAAGGTATGGCGTCCTTTTATACCCTCAGAGACGTCAGCTTAGTACCCAATTCTGGCCTCCAAATTTAGGTTTGTGTATTCCTTGTTGCCCTGCAAAGGGGGAATAGAAACTCCCCCAATTAGTATTATTTTAAGCATTTCTTTGTTTACTCAATTGGCCACTTAGCCCCCTGGCCCTGGAAGACAAGATCTTATCCAGATCAAACATAAATTAGGGCTGAGGTGTAAATTATCGCTTGGAGATACGTACCATGCTCTTAGATGGCACAAGAAAAAAACAGGGAGAAGATTGATATGGGTTCAGGTCAAATGGCAGGAACAAATCTTTGACAAATACCAGAGACGTTACAGAGGCCTAATAACAGAATATGTTTGTTACAGGAGATACAAATATAAAGGCATAATATATGTGATACAAATATAAGGTGACCAGATTTTAACATTGGTAAAGAGGGACATTGTGGGCGTGGCTAGCTGGTCATGTGACTGGGTGGGCGTGGCTAGCTGGTCATGTGACTGGTGGGCATGGCTAGCTGGTCATGTGACCGGGTGGCCATGGCTATGCGTATAGGGTAAGGTGAACAGATTTTAACATTGGTAAGAAGGACACCATTGTGGGCGTGACTTATTGTGTGGGCGTTGCTTGGAGGCCATGTGACTGGGTGGGCGTGGCTAGCTGGTCATGTGACCGGGTGGCCATGGCTATGTGTATAGGGACTACTCAGAGGGCTGAAAAAAGTCATTTCTGACAGGTCCTCGCACTTTTGACTGGTCCTCACACTTATGACCATCCTCACATTTATGCCCGTGCAGCATTCTTAACAACCATGTCACTCATTTCACAACTGCTTCTCTTCACCATGGTGACAAGATAGGGCAAAAACGTAAAATGTGAGGACAGTCGTAAGTTCGAGGACTGGTCAAAAGTGTGAGGACCAGTCAAAAATAACTTTTTCAGTCCTCTGAGTAGTCCATATGCACAAAAGGACTAACCAGAGGGCTGAAAAAAGTCATTTCTGACAGGTCCTCGCACTTTTGACTGGTCCTCACACTTATGACCATCCTCACATTTATGCCCGTGCAGCATTCTTAACAACCATGTCACTCATTTCACAACTGCTTCTCTTCACCATGATGACAAGATAGGGCAAAAATGTAAAATGTGAGGACAGTCATAAATTCGAGGACTGGTCAAAAGTGTGAGGACCAGTCAAAAATAACTTTTTCAGCCCTCTGAGTAGTCCATATGCATTAAAGGATACAGCAATAGAGAGGGATGAAGGAATGGAAATTAGAGTAGGAGTGAGGGTAAGAGAGTGAGGAAGAGAGGAGGAGAAGGAGAAAGGAAGAGGAAGTAGGGAGGAGAAAAAGAGGGTGGGGGGAAGAGAAAGTAAGAAGGAAAGAAAAGAGAGTGGTGGTAGGTTTGAGGAGAAAGATTGCTGTACAATAAAAAAGATGAAAGGGAAGAAAGCCAACCCCAAGCAAATATAAAGATATTAAGATTAAGAATGAATTGTTAAACTTTAAAGAATAAAAGAGAACAAATATGAATAAATAGCAATAATTAGAAACACACATACAAACATGCAATGTATTTTCTTTGAACAGAATATTTGGCTGGTTCACAAATTTAAACAGCGTTTAGTCATTTCAATTAAATTTACAATTTCTATATTTCCTTTTTGCCATATTTATTCCTCATCTATTTTTTAAAAAAAACAATATTACCCTTCATCCTCATCTCTAATCTTAATCAAATTCAATTTTTCCCTTCTATTCTATATTATACCCCTTCCCATTGTCATCTATTTTTATATCCATCCTCACATTGGTTAATTATGTAATTATGTAATACAGTTGTTTAATACAAATTCAACATTTTAATATAAATCAATTAGTTATATAACTATCTTTTTTGTATATTAATCAATATGAACATGAATATTCCAATTATTTCCATGCAATCCAATTTCTTACAAATCAATTAATTATATTTACCAATAATAATAAACCAAATAATTTCCCCCATATATTCCTCCAAACCACAACTTAACCATTTCTGCTTTCAACACAATATACAATTATTAATAGTATCTCAATTATTACAATTCCCTAGTTAAATAGAGCTTTTTTTCTTTTGTGTTTTAAAATCTTGAACTCTCCTCTTTTGCCCAAAATTTCCCATTGTTTGCAGTTTTGTACCTACCTTTTTTGGTGAGGAAAAAGAAAAAGAAAAAGAAAGAAATCTCTCTCTGCCTCATTTTGTCATGTTGCAGGTTTAGTTTCGCTTTCGCCTTTGTTTTCAGTATAGCTAGGGGGGGGAAAATCTGCTCCAGGAACTTTTTGCAGCTTTTTGCAGCTAATTAACCTAGCGGAAGCTGTTAACAGGGGCTGTTTTTTCTATTTTTGCAGGCATGGGTCTATTCATTTTTTTTTTAACACTGATCAGCTGTAGGTCAGCCCTTTGAAGCCCCGCGGCAAGAGTTTAAAGAGTTTTTTTTCCCTCTAGCCATCAGCGGGGATTCAGGAGGCAGAATGAAAAATCGGGACTTTTTTAAAACACCACGGGACGCGGGACAAATTGCTCAAAAGCGGGACTGTCCCGCCAAAAGCGGGACGTCTGGTCACCTTATACAAATACAAAGGCATATATGTATTACAGGAACCTAATGATTACAGAATCTAGTATACCAATATATCATATTCTAGTATTATTTATTATATCCTTATTATTGTTTCCTTTCAATACCTAATTAAAAACAGTTCAGGTTTAAAACCTATACGTTTCCCTATCATCTTTTCTAGCCACCTCTGTAGCTTTGCCCCACGTTATTTTGTTTTAGGACAAGTCCACCACATGTGATAAACTGTGCCCATCTTTTGATGACATTTCCAACATTTGCTAGACGTATTTTTAAACATTTTAGCTAACCTAGCAGGTGGTAAATGCCATCTATAAAACATCTTATATAGATTTTTCTTTATAAGAAGTTGCCATTGTTAATCCATAGTCAGTGCGGTTGTAACTTTGAATGGTCACTAAACAAATGGTCGTAAGTCATCGAGGCCTACTTGAAAGGCTGGACCATCGCAGTTTTGAAGATTTAGAACAGTGTTTCTCAACCTTGGAAGCTTGAAGATGGGTGGACTTCAACTCCCAGAATCCCCCAGCCAGCGCTGCTGGCTGGGGGATTCTGGGAGTTGAAGTCCACCCATCTTCAAGCTACCAAGGTTGAGAAACACTGATCTAGAAAGATGTGTAGAACGTTGGCGCCACCTGGTGGCTAAAGTGCTGAATGACCCAGAGAAACTATTTTTCCAGACTTAATTCTGGAGCTCCAAGAGAACGAGATTGAGATCAATGGGAAATTTGCAGTCAGTGGGCAAAGAGAGGCTTCTGATCCTGTCTGGATTCTGACTGTAAGCACCGGATGGGTAGATTCAGAGGTGGTATTCAGCCGGTTCGGACTGGTTTACCGGTACCGGTAGCGGAAATCATGGGTGCTCCTTCCCCGTTACCCTGCCAACCCAATGCCATCCTATTTAGGCATGTTTTTGAGGCCGGGCACACGCGTGGAGGTGTGCGCTCACATTTGCGAATCAGTAGGGAAAGTAAGTGAATACCATTCCTGGGTGATGTTCTGTCCCCAACCACACACACACACACCAACAGACGTTCAGGAGTTAAAGACCAAACCAGCCGGCAAAATCCTTTTCCTTATGATAACGGAACTTGGCAACAACCTAGTGGCTGCCTGCCAAGAGTTTATTACTTACGAAGAGGAGAGATAACTTCTCCCCACTTCTGGTACATCAAAAGAAACAGCTCAATAATTACGGAGTTAATCAAGTCCAGAGATAATCCAGCAAAGTCTATAGCCAAAAGTCCGGCAATGCAGAATGGCGTGGAAGCTTTCAGCTTTGTCCGTCACAGAGTTTGAATGGCCACCTCACCCCTTTTTATATCCTGTGGGGTGTGGTCCAGTGACTCAGTCTAATCTCGGGCACGCCTTTTCTTCTGTTGCGTGCGCTTATCTCTGCGCCGCTGGTGTGGATCCAGCCAAGACTCATTACCCTCATCACTGTCCATCTGTGGCTGCGTGGACATGCTTGGCCCCGGCCCTATCTCTTGCCCTTCGGTGGACACTGAAGGCATTGCCAGAGAGGAGGGTCCTGGAGAGGGAGGCCTTGCCAACTCCTCCCCTTCACTCTCCGAGTCCTCTCCTGACGATGACACAGGCTCAGGTAACGGAGCCACAACAGGTAGGTTAGAAGAACCACAAAGATCTGGCCCAGAATTCTTCCAACGTTTCAGCAGGTTAACAAAACAACAGAGTTAGAAGGAACCTTGGAAGTCTTAAGGTTTTAATGTTAGAGTTTGACTGGCCGGATGCCTTTCCTGTTGCCAATGCGGAGTTTTGTTCAGCAGATATATTCTCAATGTGCCCGGAGAGAGAAATATCTGCCTCTATCTAGGATCGAACTCGCAGCCTCCTGATTGTGCCTCCTGATTGGAGGAGGCAAGAGCTCCACCTCTAGGCCACTGCACCAGTGGTGAAATCTAAATTTCTTTCCTACCGGTTCTGTGGGCGTGGCTTGGTGGGCATGGCTTGGTGGTAGTGGAGGTCATGCGACTGGGTGGGTGTGGCTATGTAACCATGTGACTGGGGGATCAAAAGACAGAAACTCACTAACAATGTCCTGCTGGAGCAGGGTTAGACTAGATGACCTCCAGGTCCCTTCCAATCCTGGATTATCCTCTGAAGCTGCGTCTGGTGCCAGGTTTGTAGTCTTTCCTTCCTCTCCTTTTTTCCTCCCTCCCTCCCTCCCTCCTTTCTTCTTTTCTTCCCTCCCTCCCTCCTTCCTTCCTTCCTTTCTTCCCTCCGTCCTTTCTTCCTTCCCTCCCTCCCTCCTTTCTTCCTTCCCTCCCTCCCTCCTTCCTCCCTTCCTTCCCTCCTTCCTTCCCTCCCTCCTTCCTTCCCTCCCTCCCTCCTTCCTTCCTTCCTTCCCTCCTTCTTTCCCTCCCTCCTTCCTTTCTTCCCTCCCTCCCTTCCTCCCTGCTTTCTTCCCTCCCTCCCTCCTTCCTACCTTCCTTCCCTCCCTCTTTCCTTCCTTCCCTCCCTTCCTCCCTCTCTTCTTCCCTTCCTCCTTCCTTCCTTCCCTCCCTCCCTCCTTCCTAACTTCCTTCCTACCTTCCTTCCCTCCTTCCTTCCCTCCCTCCCTTCCTCCTTTCTTCCCTCCTTTCTTTATTTTAACTACCAGTTCTGGCATGGACCCCTGCATGTGTAGAGGGTACAAACCAGGAAGTAACAACAACCGAGCGGGTGGGCAGAGCCTTCCACCAGGATCACTACCGGTTCTCCGAACCACCCGCCACGATCGCTACCGGATCGGGTGATCCGGTCCGAACCGGGAGCATTTCACCCCTGCATCGCACCACTCACACTCTTCCCCGAGCCTCAACATCCTTTTCGTAATATGGTGACGAAAACTGAATGCAGTCATTTCCAGATGTGGTCAAATTCTGAGAACTTGATGGGAGTTCCACTTGGGGTCAAGGGGGAGCGGGGAGCAGGAAGTTCTCACTACAAGGTCCCTTCCAACTCTGTTGATCAGAATGGCTTGTCTCCAGAAGCTGGAGGAGCTCCATCGCTGGAGGTCTTCAAGAAAAGATCGGGGCAACCATTTGTTCTGGGTTGGTAGAAGGACTCCTGCCTTGGGGGGTGGGTGGGCTGGACTAGAAGACCTCCAAGGTCCCTTCCATCCAAGCCCTAGGATTCCATGATTCTATGGAACCGAACTTTAATAGGAAGCCAGAAGAATTCCCTGCTTGTGATGCCATCAAGGTGATTTATGACATCAGAAGTAGGGAAGACTTTGACAGGATGACCTTAAAAGGGAGGGACGGAGGGGTCAGGAAGATTGAAGAAGGTCTGGCTCCAAGCAGGCTCCAAATGGCCCTCAAAAGTGAACTTTGGTGTCACCCCTGTGGACAATGACTTGACCCCTGCTGTCTCTTTCTGGCAGGTTCAACCAAACCTTGGAGGTTGAATGGGAATCAGGAAGCCCCAAGCTCTGAGTATCCCCATCCTGACATTACGTGCAATCAGAGGAAAGGAGGAAGGGATGAAGGACAAGAGAGAGGATTGGCTGGGCTCACGAAGATGAAGGTACAGGAATGGACCCATGGCTCCCTTTCCTGAACAACCTTTGCTTTGAGCTTTTAGCTGGAACTGAAGGCGGGAACTGCCTATCAGGTTCGGACAGGTTCTGGAGAACCGATAGCGGAAATTTTGAGCAGTTCAGAGAACCGGCAAATACCACCTCTGGCTGGCCCCAGAGTGGGGAGGGAATGGGGATTTTGCAGTATCCATCCCTTGCCACGCCCACCAAGCCACACCCACCAAGGCACACCACGCCCACCAAGCCACGCCCACAGAACCGGGAGTAAAAAAAATTGAATTTCACCACTGGTTGAGACTGAATTGAAAACAGGCTCTTCAACTCCCAGGGTGGACTTCGACTCCCAGAATCACCCAGCCAGCCTGCTTTAAGCGGGGAGGACTTCAACTCCCAAAATCCCCCAGCAAGAATGATTTAAGAAGGGAGGACTTCAACTTCCAGAATCCCCCAGCTGGCAGGCTTTAAGTGGGGAGGACTTCAACTCCCAGAATCCCCCAGCCAGCAGGATATAATATGGATGGACTTCATCTCCCAGAATCACCCAGCCAGCCTGCTTTAAGCGGGGAGGACTTCAACTCCCAAAATCCCCCAGCAAGAATGATTTAAGAAGGGAGGACTTCAACTTCCAGAATCCCCCAGCCGGCAGGCTTTAAACGGGGAGGACTTCAACTCCCAGAATCCCCCAGCTGGCAGGCTTTAAGTGGGGAGGACTTCAACTCCCAGAATCCCCCAGCCAGCAGGCTTTAAGAGGAGAGGACTTCAACTCCCAGAATCCCCCAGCTGGCAGGCTTTAAGTGGGGAGGACTTCAACTCCCAGAATCCCCCAGCCAGCAGGCTTTAAGAGGAGAGGACTTCAACTCTCAGAATCCCCCAGCCGGCAGGCTTTAAGTGGGGAGGACTTCAATTCCCAGAATCCCCCAGCCAGCAGGCTGTAAGATGGGTGGACTTCAACTCCCAGAATCCCCCAGATTGCGTGCTTTAAGAGGCCTTCTCTCTCCTTGTCTCTCCTCCAGCGCCGTCCCTCGGCCTTGGGAGAAGCTCCATCCCGCTGCTGCTGTTGTTTTCTCCACCATGGATCTCTTTGAGAGATTTGAGGAGCTCCTGGACGTGGTGGTGTGCCTGGCCATGCTCTACTTCCTCTCCCAGAGTTCTCTCTTCCTTCTGTACTTGTACTTCCTGTTACCCCTGGCCTTTGTGTTCAAGGAGGAGAAGGAAGAGGAGGAGGAAGAAGAAGGAGAGGAGGAACAAACTATACCCGAAACTCAATAAACAAGGCAGTGGAACCTCTTGTGATGGGTTGCGTCTTCTAGTCCAAGTCTGCTTGCCGGCTGCCTCCCTGCTCCAGAGGTGGGATTCAGCCGGTTCAGGCGAACCGGTAAGTTCCGACGATCAGCTGGCACAGCTGACTCGCGTAGCACAGCTGATTTCCGCACCTCCGCTGTTCTATTTACCGGGGTTGCCTTAGGAGGAAAGCAGCTGAGCTTCAAATTGCTGTATTTTGAACGCTGCGCGATTGTTAAACCGGTTGGAGCCCACCACTACCCTGCTCTATTTTCAGTGGTGGGTTCTACTTACCTTTACTACCGGTTCGCAACGGGATCGCGCGCACGTGCCTTGCTTCTGCGCATGTGCAGATCGCTGATGATGACATCCGGGGTGGTGGGCGGGGCATCCCGCCAGTTTTACTACTGGTTCTTCCGAACCGGTCTGAACCGGGGGCAACCCACCACTGGTCCTCACCCCTCCTGGCTACCAGTACCTCCCCTCCCAGAGGTGCTTCACCGGTTGTCCAGAAAAGAGAACGAGGACTCTCGGCCGCCTCATACAGGCAGTCCTCGATTTACAACCACAATCGAGCCCCAAATTCCTTGTCGCTAAGCGAGACATTCGTGAAGTGAGCTTTGCCCCGTTGAACGGCCTTTCTCACCCCCGTCGTTAAGCGAGTCACCGCAGTTGTATAAGTTGGAAGCGGTTCCAGTTTCCCTGCAGACTTTGTGGGTCAGACGTTTGCCAAAAGGGGATAGCGGGAGCCGCCAAGACGCTACGACCGTCATAAATATGAGTCAGTTTTCCAAGCATCTGAATTTTGATCGTGTGATCCTGGGAATGCTGTTAAGTGTGAAAAATGGTCGCAGGTCCCTTTTTTTCCGGTGCTGTTGTAACTTTGAACGGTCGCTAAAGGAATTGTGGCAAGTCACGGACAACCTGTACAGATGTGGCACCTCTTTTGCAGCTGGCCAGTTGCAAAAAAGCCTTTTTTTTTAATGAAAGGGGAGGTAATATGGTCCTGATGTAGAGGTGATGGACGGGAGAGTTGAACCTGTTTCCCTGTTTCCTTTAGACCAGGGGTGACCAACTCAAGGCCTGGGGGCTGGATCCGGCCAGTGGTGAAATCCAATTATTTTTTACTACCGGTTCTGTGGGCGTGCCTTGGTAGGCATGGTGTGGCTTGGTGGGCGTGGCTTGGTGGGCGTGGCAGGGGGAAGGATACTGCAAAATCCCCATTCCCTCCCCACTCTGGGGCCAGCCAGAGGTGGCATTTGCCGGTTCTCCAAACTGCTCAAAATTTCCACTACCGGTTCTCCAGAACCTGTCAGAACCTGCTGGATTTCACCCCTGGATCCGGTCGAGAGGGTGCTTGGATCTGGCCCGCGAGGCCACCCTGGAAACAGCGAAGGACCGGCCCACTGTGCCTCTGCCAGCAAAATTGGAGCTTGAGATTTCCTGAGCTCCGTTTTCGCTAGCAGATGGCTGCAGGAGGCCATCCCAGCTGAAAACGGAGCTCACGAGAGCCACATGCAGCCATCCAAGCTCCGTTTTCGCTGGCAGAGGGCTGCAGGAGGCCGTCCCAGCTGAAAACGGAGCTCACGAGAGCCACATGCAGCCATCCGAGCTCCGTTTTCGCTGGCAGAGGGCTGCAGGAGGCCGTCCCAGCTGAAAACGGAGCTCACGAGAGCCACATGCAGCCATCCGAGCTCCGTTTTCGCTGGCAGAGGGCTGCAGGAGGCCGTCCCAGCTGAAAACGGAGCTCACGAGAGCCACATGCAGCCATCCGAGCTCCGTTTTCGCTGGCAGAGGGCTGCAGGAGGCCGTCCCAGTTGAAAACGGAGCTCCGAGAGCCACATGCAGCCATCCGAGCTCCGTTTTCGCTGGCAGAGGGCTGCAGGAGGCCGTTCCAGCTGAAAACGGAGCTCACGAGAGCCACGTGCAGCCACCCGAGCTCCGTTTTCGCTGGCAGAGGGCTGCAGGAGGCCGTCCCAGCTGAAAACGTTGCTCACGAGAGCCACGTGCAGCCACCCGAGCTCCGTTTTTGCTGGCAGAGGGCTGCAGGAGGCTGTCCCAGTTGAAAACGGAGCTCCGAGAGCCACATGCAGCCATCTGAGCTCCGTTTTCGCTGGCAGAGGGCTGCAGGAGGCCGTCCCAGCTGAAAACGGAGCTCGGGAACCTGTTTTTACTGATAGAGTGCTTGGGCCACTACAGATTCCCCCCCTGACATGAATGACATCATGCTGGCCACGCCCACCCTGGCCATCCCTGAGGTCAAACACAACCCTAATGAGGCCCTCAATGAAATCGAGTTTACACGATTTCACCGTGCTTTACACCCGTGCTTTACACGATTCCTTGTTGGGAGCTGACCTCGCTTCTCTAGCCATGGTCAGTGTTAAGTTAACAAGATGGTCATTAAGTGAGTCTGGCTTCCCTGTTGGCTTGGCTCCGCTGAAGGTCGCCCAAGGGTTTGAGTGCCCACAGCTGAGCCCATGAGGCCCATGACTCCTCCTTTGCTCCATTTATGACATCAAAAGCCAACTGGACACCAGCTAAGATGAGATTCAGGGCAGGCCAAGGAAGAGCAACTTACAACCTTCCGTGGGGCAGATGGGGGAGGTCTGGGTTGGAAGGTGGGACTGGGCAGGACACCGCGGCCACTGCTAGAAGCCATGCGGTGAAGAGCTAGGTGTGTAGCGAAGGTCTAGCCAGGTTGGGAGCTGAGCTTTGGAGGAAGGTCTGGAGGTTTCCTGGACCTCATCCATTATCTGTGGTCTGCTGGGACTGCAATATGATTGGCTTGTCACCCTCCAGAAGACCCGTCCTGTCATGAATCATCAACTTTGGAAGTAGGCAAGGTAATTCAGGAATGCAGGAAGCACTAGAACTCACCGTCTCCTGGTGTTTAGCCCAAAGTCACCCAGCTGACATTCATGATTAAGGTGGGACTAGAATTCACCGTCTCCTGGTGATTGTCCTAAAGTCATCCAGTCAGCTTTCATTCCTAAGGCAGGACTAGAACTCACCGTCTCCTGGTGATTGGCCCAAAGTCACCAAACTGGCTTTCATGGATCAGGCGGGACTAGAACTCCCAGTCTCCTGGTGATTGGCCCAAAGTCATCCATTTTGCTTTCATGGTTAAGGCAGGACTACAAGTTACTGTCTCCTGGTGATTGGCCCAAAGCCACCCTGCTGACTTTCATGCCTAAGGCAGAACTAGAACTCACCGTCTCCTGGTGTTTGGCTCAGAGTCACCCAGTTGGCTTTCAGGGCTAAGATGAACTAGAACTCACCCTCTCCCGACTCCCAGTTTCTAACCTGCTTTCTTAACTATGGTACCAAATTGACTTTCAGTAGCCAAAGATTTTTTTTTTTTTTAAATTTGATTTATATGCCGCTCTTCTCCGGAGACTCAGGGCGGCTTACAATGCATTAAGCAATAGCCTTCATACTTTTGTATATTTATACAAAGTCAGCTTATTGCCCCCACAAACTGGGTCCTCAATTTACCTACCTTAGAAAGGATGGAAGGCTGAGTCAACCTTGAGCCTGGCGAGATTTGAACTTACAGTAATTGCAGACAGCTGGTGTTAAACTGCAGTGCCTTGTCTGCAGAGCTATCCAGGCTCCTGATAGATATCCTGTCCCTAATGCTGGAGGCTCACTTTTGCCTCCCGGGAGATGATGGAGATATACTCCCTGGAAATGTATGCAGATCTTTCCAAGAAAGGTCCCATAGAAAGCATCCCGGAAGCTATCAGGACAGGCTCCAACCGAGACCCCTACGGATCTCTGTCTCTGACGGGGCGTTTGATCCCCCGCAGGCGTCCCCAATGATGCAGAAGCCACGCCACATCCAGGGAGCCGGCGATGCCCTGGTCCGACCGGACGTCGCTCCGCAAATGGAACGCCTGTTGAACATCCTGTTGCTCCTTGCCACTGTCCACTTCCTCCTCCAGACGGCCCTCTATATCTCCTGCCTCTACTTCATCCTTCCCATGAGTTGCGCCTTCTCCAACGTCATTACGGGGTAGGTTGCAAGCAGGGGTGGGTTCTACTTAGCTTTACTACCAGTTCACAACGGGATCGCTTCTGCGCTTGCACATACCACTGATGACGACATCCGAGACGGTGAGCGGGGCCTCCCGCCGGTTTTACTACCGGTTCTTGCGAACCGGTCTGAACCGGAGGCAACCCACCACTGATTGCAAGCCAAGGAGACACCAGGGACTCTGCACAACTGCTGTGGCATGGGGCAGAGGTCCCCAAACTTTGGGACCAGGCAGTCCGGTTGGAGTGGGGGGGGAGAGGGGAACTAGGCCACGCGAGCAGTGGACCGGCGTGCACGTACGGTCACGCAGCTCTACTCGTGTGAGTAGCAGGCCGGTGCGTGTGCACGAGTGGAGTTCCACATGCATGTGCACAGAGGCCCACCTCTCGCACAGCCCAGTTCCAAATAGACCATGGCTTGATAGTGGGCTACGGCCTGTGAGTTGGGGACCCTTGGTTTGGCTGTCTCTACACTTGAAAATTGGGTATCTCGAAACAAAACGAAGGACTCGGGGTGACATGATCGCGGTCTTCCAATATTTGAGGGGCTGCCCCAAAGAAGACATGGGGAGTCAAGCTATTTTCCAAAGCACCGGAAGGCAGGACGAGAAGCAACAGATGGATACTAATCAAGGAGAGAAGCAACCTGGAATTAAGGAGAAACTTCCTAACAGTGAGGACAATTAACCAGTGGAACAGCTTGCCACCAGAACTTCTCCATCCCTTGAAGCTTTCAAGAAGAGACTGGGCAACCATTTGTCTGAAATGGTCTAGGGCTGTGATGGCCAATCTATGGCACGCATGCCAGAGGTGGTGCACAGAGCCCTCTCCATGGGCACACGGGCTGTTGACCCCAGCTCAGCCAGCTGGTCGTCGGGTTTCCCGAGGCACACATACATGCCAGCCAGCTGGTCGTTGGGTTTCCAGCGCTCTGGCATATGTATGCGCCTTCCAATTTCGGCACTCTGTGCCAAAAAGATTCACCATCACTGGTCTAGGGTCTCCTGGGGGTTGGACTAGAAGATCTCCAAGATCCCTTCCAACTCTGTTATTCTGTATTCTGTAAAAGGTCAGAAGAGAAGGACCAGGGTTGACATGATAGCAGTCTTCATCTCACCTCCACCCAAATCAGAACCTTAGAAACTTAAAATACACACAGTTGGTCCTCGACTTAAAACCCATCTGTTTAGCGCCCGTTTGAAGCGACAGCAGTACTGAAAGCTATGATTGATGGCCATGTTGTCCCCAAAAGATGGGTCCGCCTGGCACAGAAGCCCATCAGAGCCAGACAGGAGTGATGGACTTTCGCAAAACGGTTATCGAAGCGCTTCAGCAAAAGGGTCCCAGCCGCTAAAGGAGCAGAGACCTTGAACAAGAGCATAGCACGATCTTTTACACAGTTGATTTCCTGAAAGAGGGAAGTGACATTTCACAAAACAGCGTTACCAACTGGAGTGTTTCACTTAACAGCTGTGGCAAGAAAAGTCGTAAAATGAAGCAAAACTGTCTCACTTAACAAAATAAATGTTGGGCTCATTTGCGGTCATAAATCAAAGATTATCTCTATTCGAGTTCTACAGTAACTTCTTTGCTTCCCATTTTAGACATACATACCCAACTTCCAAAGTTGGCCATCAGAAGTACAGGGGACCTCCATCTAAAAACTCATCATCTCCACCATGACCTTTAACTTTTAAGCTTGCAAGCTCCACAAAACCTCTTGTTTCCATTCCAGGGGGAACATAATGGCTCCCAATTGGCCATCAAAAGTAGGGTGGACCTCCATCTAAAAACTCATCATTTCCACCATACCCTTTAACTTTTAACACTATATCCTTTAACTTTTAGGCTTGCAAACTCCACAAAACCTCTCGTTTCCATTCCAGGGGGAACATCATGGCTCCCAATTGGCCTTCAAAAGTAAGGTGGACCTCCATCTAAAAACTCATCATTTCCACCATACCCTTTAACTTTTAACACTATATCCTTTAACTTTTAAGCTTGCAAGCTCCACAAAACCTCTCGTTTCCATTCCAGGGGGAACATCATGGCTCCCAATTGGCCATCAAAAGTAG
Organism: Arizona elegans; assembly: GCA_022577455.1. Taxonomy (NCBI): domain Eukaryota; kingdom Metazoa; phylum Chordata; class Lepidosauria; order Squamata; family Colubridae; genus Arizona; species Arizona elegans. Next base: position 729,201 of record JAKOOJ010000056.1, read on the forward strand.
GGTGGACCTCCATCTAAAAACTCATCATTTCCACCATACCCTTTAACTTTTAACACTATATCCTTTAACTTTTAGGCTTGCAAACTCCACAAAACCTCTCGTTTCCATTCCAGGGGGAACATCATGGCTCCCAATTGGCCTTCAAAAGTAAGGTGGACCTCCATCTAAAAACTCATCATTTCCACCATATCCTTTAACTTTTAACACCATATCCTTTAACTTTTAAGCTTGCAAGCTCCACAAATCCTCTCGTTTCCATTCCAGGGGGAATACCGTGGCTCCCAATTCTTCTGACCAACTGCAAGTAGAACATCACTTGGGTCAAGGGGCCGGAGAGAATGTTCAGCCCAGGGCCATCCTCCCTTATCTCCAGGGGGTCGAGGACATCCTCATTTCCATGGCAATTGCTTACTTCCTGGTCCGTGCTGGGCTCATCTTCTGCAACCTGATTTTCATCCTGCCCCTGATTTTCTTCCTCAAGGATCTCAGTTGTCCTTGAGGAGCAACCATGAATAAAAAGAAAACTCTTGAGCAGGTATTATGATCTCTGTTTGGCACACCACGGGACAACGAGACCTTAGCACTGTTGAAGGAGAACTAGAAAGGAGTGAGGACAACTCCTTAGAGTTGGGTTTTGAGCCCTTTAAGTTGGGCGGACTTCAACTCCCAGAATTCCCCAGCAGCACTGGCTGGGGAATTCTGGGAATTGAAGTCTGTACATCTTAAAGTTGGTGAAGTGGAGAAATCTTGCCTTAGCGTCTGTAAAAGAGGGCTGGGAAAATATTTACAGACCCTTCACATCCTGGACATAAACTGTTTCAACTCCTACCCTCAAAACGATGCTATAGAGCACTGCACACCAGAACAACTAGACACAAGGACAGGTTTTTCCCGAATGCCATCACTCTGCTAAACAAATAATTCCCTCAACATTGTCAAACTATTTATTAAGTCTGCATTACTATTAATCTTCTCATCGTTCCTATCACCCATCTCCTCCCACTTATGACTGTATGACTGTAACCTTGTTGCTGGTATCCTTAAGATTTATATTGATATTGTTTCCTGATTGCTTATTTGTACCCTATGACTATCATTAAGTGTTGTACTTTATGATTCTTGATGAATGTATCTTTTATGTACACTGAGAACATATGCACTAAGACAAATTCCTTGTGTGTTCAATCACACTTGGCCAATAAAGAGTTCTATTCTATTCTATTCTATTCTATTCTATTCTATTCTATTCTATTCTATTCTATTCTATTCTATTCTATTCTATTCTATTCTATTCTAATTATTCACAGGTGGATAATTACACATAGTAACACATAGATACCTATGTAGTTTACACTAGGGCAGTGTTTCTCAACCTCCGCTCCATTGTGGTCGTAAGTCAAGGACCACCTGCATTTTCTGCCATTGAAGTAACAGTCAAGGTGACAGAAGTAGTTCTCCCTTAACGACTGGTTCCTTAGTCATGGTTCCAAGTTACGACAGATCTCCCCGGACATGCTGGTGACCCAAGTTCGAAGCTGCGACAGCCGTACACGGACTTCCCAGGCTGACGTCATCACTGTAAAGAGCAAAGCGGCCCAATTACATTTGTGGGATGGGGAGCTATATACAGCTGCTAAATCGATCAATCGATCGATCAATCAATCAATCAATCCAGTCTTTGAAGAGTCAAAGGACCTCCCTCTATGCTGTTGAAAGTGGAATGGTCTTCTGTACCAGTGAAAGAATATTTGTAGCTCAGAGTTGAAATGAGGGGCCCTTGGTGCTCTCTGAGCTTGGACGTTTCATTACCAAACTAGATAACATCATCAGTGCTAGAAGGGAGTGGGCTTTGCTGTCAGTTTATATTTCTTGGGGCCAAGCTACTAGAACAGGGCTCTCGAAATTTAGTAACTTTAAGACTTGACAATTTCAGCTCCCATGTGTCTGGGGAATTCTGGGAATTGAAGTCCGTAAGTCTTAAAGTTTACCAAGTTTGGAGACCCCCTGCACTGGAATATCGTCTTCTGTAGCCCATCAGTTCCTTCTCACCTCTTGGATGGGTTGAGTAGAGGAAGCCAAGCTTCTATCCCTGTGACAGGAGAGGTCAATGGCACAGAAGGTTCCACTCGATTGGTCAGTGACCTCAGAGATGGGCGGGGGCTTCGCTCTCTGCTTCACAATGGAGTTTCTCGGAGAGAAGTTGGGAAGTTGAAGATGGATCCGTTGAGGACCAGCAAATCAGCTGGAGGGAGCTCTGGCTCCCGCCAGCTTTCGGTGTCTTCATTTTACAGGTGAGATTTGGGCCTGCTTGTTGGGAGGTCTGGAGCCCACAGGTCAAAAGCTAAAATATCTACCACATGTGGTGGTTATGTAAAAAAATGCCAGGGAATCCTGGCACCAAATGAAGGCATGGCTGGAGGAGATATTAGAACAAAACATAAGATTTAAAACCAGAATTATTCCTACTAGGAATCAGAAAAGGGAATCGTAGCAAAGAATCAATATATTTAATGCTTCATGTGATAACAGCAGTAAGGATGGTTTATGCACAATACTGGAAAAAGGAAGAAATTACACCGCAGAAGAAGAAATGACAAGGAAGATTTTGACGTGTGCAGAAATGGACAGGCTGACATTAGAACTCAAAAACAAGAATGAGACAGAATATTATAAAATCTGGAATAAAGTGTGTTATTGGTTGGAAAGGAGAAAAGGAGTTGGAATAGAATAGAATAGAGTAGAGTAGAGTAGAGTAGAGTAGAGTAGAGTAGAGTAGAGTAGGAGTAAAGTAGGGTAGAGTAGAGTAGAGTAGAGTAGAATAGAATAGAATAGAATAGAATAGAATAGAATAGAATAGAATAGGAGTAGAGTAGGGTAGAGTAGAATAGAATAGAATAGAATAGAATAGAATAGAATAGAATAGAATAGAATAGAATAGAATAGAATAGAATAGAATAGAATAGAATAGAATTTTTTATTGGCCAAGTGTGATTGGGCACACAAGGAATTTGTCTTGGGTTAGGGTTTGTAGAATTAATGCTGGACAGTATTAATAAATGTAAATAGTAAACAAATAGTAAATAGATAGTAAATGAAGACAAGGGTTATGATATGAGAACAAAGTAGCAATGTATGTTAAATAGTAATTGCATTCGTTGTTATGGAAAGAATATGTATGGATATGTTAAGACCAGGATGGTCACACTGTGTCCAATGTTTTTAATGCTTCTTAAATAAAACACTTTTTTTAAAAAAAAGCTAAAATATCTGAAGGATTGCCATAAAGAAGAGGGGGTCCACCTATTCTCCAAAGCACCTGAAGGCAGGAGAAGAAGCAACGGATAGAACAGTGTTTCTCAACCTTGGTAGCTTGAAGATGGGTGGACTTCAACTCCCAGAATCCCCCAGCCAGCGCTGCTGGCTGGGGGATTCTGGGAGTTGAAGTCCACCCATCTTCAAGCTACCAAGGTTGAGAAACACTGGTATGAGGTCTCCTGCTTGGGCAAAGGGCTGGACTAGAAGACCTCCAAGGTCCCTTCCTACTCTGTTGTTCTGTTCTTTCAGTCAACTTTAGGCAATGGGTCACCTCTTGAGATCCTAGGAGATGCCAAACAAGAGGCTCGATTCACACCACAGACTGAACCAGGTCAGATAAAGCGGTAAAGAACTACATTCACACAGTGTGGTAAGTTCGGCTAGATCTTGGCTTTGTTTTCAAGGACTTAGTCGATCTGCTTAGACACAACCCTTCATTTGACTACGATGGCCATCCACACTCTAGGTATGTGCAGTACATAAATTAACCCTACAAGCTGGATTGACCCACTCGGCTTTTTCTATCCCCGTTATCTTGCCAAGTGTAACATTTTAACTGAGCTTAGAATGTTGTGGTTTGTTTTTTTTTCCAATCAAATTTTTATTGGTTTGTCACGAAAAATAGAAAGAAAAATGAGAGTAGTGGGAAAATAGGGAAGGGCAAGGGAAAAAGGAAATAAGTGTAGGATAAAAGGGAAAAGGAAAAGGAAAACATTGACCTCCAACTCTTTTGGGGGCAGCAGAATAAAATTAACAACATACAACCTCAACTTCCAATTTTTACATAATAATACAGGTAGTCCTTGGCTTGACCTCTGCACATTTTAAAGAGGCCAAGTTTGGGAAAGACTACTTCAATCAATCAATTAATCAATCAATTATCAATCCAGCCATCAATCAATCTGACTTCAACTCATAGAATTCCCTAACCAGCTTGATGGCTGGGAAACTCTGGGAGTTAAAGTCCACACATCTTAAAGTTGTCAAGATTGAAAAACAATCCATCAATTCATCCATTCATTCATCCATCCATCCATCAATTTATCCATCAATCTGTCCATCCCTCCCTCCCTCCAGCCAGCCAGCCAGCCAGCAATTCATTCATCAATCAATTCATCCATCATCCATCTCTCTCCCTCCCCCCCTCTCTCTCTCATCTATCATCCATCCATCTGTCCAATCACGCAAAGGAGCCTTGGTAGTACAGTGGTCTAAAGCACCCTGTTATTAAGACTAGCTGCCTGCAATTACTGCAGGTTCGAATCTCGCCAGGCTCAAGATTGACTCAGCCTTCCATCCTTTCTAAGGTAGGTAAATTGAGGACCCAGTTGTGGGGGCAATAAGCTGACTTTGTATAAATATACAAAAGGTTGAAGGCTATTGCTTAACGCCTTGTAAGCTGCCCTGAGTCTCCAGAGAAGGGCGGCATATAAATCAAAAAATTTTTTAAAAAATAATTCACCCGTCCATCTGTCCATCCATATCTATCTATCTATCTATCTATCTATCTATCTATCTATCTATCTATCATCACCTATCTTTCTCTCTCTTGTCTATCATCCATCCATCCATCTGTCCAATCATGCAATTCATCCGTCCGTCTGTCCATCCATCCATCCATCCATCCATCCGTCCATCCATTCATCTGTCCATCAATTCATCCATCCATCAGTTCATCCACCTGCCCATCCAGCCATCCCTCCAGCAATTCATTCATCTATCAATTCACCCATCCCTCCATCCATCCCTCCATTCATCCACCCACCCATCCTGTCCCCATTCCCTCCAGACCATCTCTAACTTTATGTCTTTCTGGGACAACCATCCAATTCTGGTCTTTTCTAGGGAAGCTGCTGCTTGCTGACCCGCAATGGTCCGGTCCATCTTAGGAGCCCAGAAGGAGCAACAGCATGTGGGAAACAATAATGACCAGCTTCAACTTCTGCCTCCTGGTCTGGTCCGTCTACTACTTCTTGGGGAACGAGAGCGTCCACGAACAGTTCTTCAGCAACTTAGGGATGGACCCCCTGGCCTTCCCTTTTGTGGATCTGCTCCGCGTCAGCTCCCACCTTAGACTCCGCATCTTCTACTACATCATCTCAGCTTTGCTCCTTGTGTTCCTCTCGGCCGTCTTCTCCCGGGACTAGGAGGCCCAAGTCCTGGGATCCTGGTGGGACGCCAGGTGCCCCTCGGGGACACTGAACTTGCCCTACTTGTGGTAATAAAGTCACCAGACGCTTTCATGGTCATCTCCCCCTTCCCCCTGGTTTAAATTTAAATTTTTCAGATTAAAAAAAAAAAAGGCATGTGACCAGATCTGGTCCCCAAAAAGATAAATGGAATTTATACTGCGTTAAAAAAAACAAACAAAAAACCACCCTAAATCAGAAAGAAAGCTGAATACAATGATTAAAAGACAGGGGTTGGGAAAGAGAAAGTAAAAAACAGCTGGTTAAAGATAGGTCTGGACTCACGACCACACTCGAGCCCACAGCTGTCATCCATCGCTAAGCGGGGCAGTTGTTAAGTGAGGTTTGCCGCCTTTTACGACCTTTTTTTGGCGCAGTTCTTAAGCGAATCAATGCAGTTGTTAGGCAAATCATATGGACATTAAATGAATCTGGTTTCCCATGTTGAGTTTGATTGTCGGAAGCCAGCTGGGAAGGCTGCAAATGGTGGACACAGAGTGAGATGAGATGAGATAAAAGATAAGATATAAGTTAGATACGATATGATAAATATAAGATATTGTCGATATAAAATATAAGATATGATAGATATAAATATACGATATACGATATGATAGATATGAGATATGATAGATATAAGATTTAAGATATAACATACGATATATAAGATCATGATAGATATGATATAAGATAGATATAAGATTTAAGAGATATATGATAATATTAGATATGATATGACAGAAATTAGATATAATAGATAGATATGATTGAAGATAGATATATGAGATATGAGATATAAGCTATGATAGATATGATATGATAGATATAAGATATGATAGATATAAGATAGATATGAGATATAGATATATGATATTAGATAAAATGTGATTTTTCAATTTTTGGGCCAAATTTATATATATTTTAATTGTTTTTTAATATTTGTATTTCATGTTCTTAATTCTGGCTGTACACCACCCTGAGTCCTCAGGGAGAAGGGTGGTATATAAATTGGAAATATATATATATATATATATATATATATATATATATATATATATATATATATATATATATATATATATATATATATATATATGATAGATATAAAATATAAGAGATATAAGATTTATGATAGATATATGATGTGAGATATAAGCTATGATAGATATAATATAAGATAGATATAAGATTTATGATAGATATAAGATATTAGGTATACAATATGATAGATATAAGTTAGGTATAAGAGATATAAGATATGATATATAAGATATTAGATATATGATAGATATAAAATATAAGATACATGTAAAATTTATGATAGATATAATATGATATATATTAGATATAAGATATGATACATATGATATAAGATACATATAAGATGTAAGAGATATAAGATACGATATATATAAGATATTAGATATAAGATATGATAGATATAAGATTTAAGATGTAAGATATAAGAGATATAAGATATGAAATAAGAGATAAGAGATAAAATAAGATAACCTTTTTGTCCTTTTTTTCTGGGACCACACTGGCCCACATTAACAATGAAATTCTGTTGCCTGCTCTCAAAAATATATATTATCTACCCCCACATAATATAATACTCATATACACATGCTATACACAAGCATATTTATATCCCATTTGCCGTACTCAAGGCTTGATAACCCCAAAGAGTTCCTGATGTGACAAATTCCATGGTTTAAGGAATAGAACGCTGTTATTTAATTTTATTTACAATGCAGTGAAAAGAATATAGAGGCAAAATGCACGTAACCTGTTTGAATTAAATTAGCAAGGAATGTAGGATCCGGGAGTAAACAATCATATTTTTCTTTTGCATAATTCATGAGTTTAAACCTCATGAGATTAAAAAAAAAACGAAAATCTTCTGCATTATTTTCATATCAGCGTCTTCATTTTTGGTCAATTTTTCCATTCGAGCTGTTTCCCGACAGACAGGTAGTCCTCGACTTAACAACAATTCACTTAGCGACCCTTCGAAGCTACAACGGCACTTACGACTTGACTTATGGCCATCTTTCACACTTATGACCGTTGCAGTATCCCCGGGGGTCACGTGATACGCGTACATTCGGGATGCTTGACAACTGACTCACATTTACGACAGTGCCCCCGGGGTGTGTGTGTGTGTGTGTCATGCGATCCCCTTTTTGCGACGTTCCGACAAAGTCCGCGGAGAAACAAGATGCATTTAACAACCGTGTTACTGACTTAAGGACCGCCGGGATTTTACCTCACAGCTGAGGCAAGAAAGGTGGTAAAAATAACAAAATGTTTCCCTTAGCAACATAAATTTTGGCGGTCGTAAGTTGAGGGTTACCTGGGCATTTCTCACCAAGTGAAAATATTCGAATCTTTTCCTGTTGTTGTCGTTGTGTTATTTGGCAATCTGACCAGTTCTTCCCCCTTGACTGCAACCAACAACACCCAACTTGACTTGTAGGGTCAGCTGTGGACCTAGCTCGGTTTGTGACATCAGTGGTGAAGCAGAGATGCCCCTCCTAAGGTGGGCAGTCTCCTTTGGATGGGATGGGGAAGGGGAGATACCTCGCCCCATCAATGGGTCCAGGGTTCACGCACAAGGCCGGACGCGAAGAAAACATCAAATGCTGAACTGACTTTATGGAAACAGGTAGGACGACTGTCCAAGGTGAGACCATCCAGGTGTGATGGTTCACAGGTGCCTTCAGAAAATTTCATCCAAGCTCTGGTGAGCTTGATGGTTGAACTTCATTGCAAGCGTTGAGTCTGATGGTCTTCGCCCAAATATTGAACGGGATGGTTTAAAATTGACCGAAATGCTTGGCCCTCTCCAAGAGATGAGCTTGTGGGGCACATGAGTCCCGCCCATCGTGCTTTCGTGGACCCAGATATCGGGGTAGTGGTGGTGGTTTGGAATAGGTATAAAAGCTCCAATCCTAGTTTGAACGTAATTAGACCATTGGCTGGGCCGAAGGTAAGCTATGGTTAGTTTGAAGGGTTAAAATGAGAGAAAATACTATTTCTACAGCAGTATTTCTCAAACCCAGTAGCTTTAAGACGGGTGGACTTCAACTCCCAGAATTCCCCAGCCAGCTTGGCCCAAGGCCTCTCAAGCTTAGGAACTTTAAGATGGGTGGACTGTGGAATTCTGGGAGTTGAAGTCCATCCGTCTTAAAGTTCCTAAGGTTGAGGAACAGTTCTTAGGCCAAGCTGGCTGGGGAATTCTGGGAGTTGAAGTCCACCGGTCTTAAAGTTCCTAAGGTTGAGAGGAAAGAGGCCTTGGGCCAAGCTGGCTGGGGAATTCTGGGAGTTGAAGTTTATTATTATTTATTTATTAGATATATTTCTATGCCGCCCACTCTCCGAGGACTTAGGGCGGCTTACACCAAAGACAGTATACTAACTGGCATATTGTCCCCAACAATCTGGGTCCTCATTTTACCCACCTCGGAAGGATGGAAGACTGAGTCAACCTTGAGCCGGTGAGATTTGATCCGCTGATCTGCTGGACTAGCAGACAGCTGAAGTAGCTGCAGTACTGCATTCTAACCACTGCACCACCTCGGCTCACCCATCTTAACGGCGTTGAGGTTGAAAGGTAGCATTATCCCGCTGGAGTAAGGTTATTTATCCTGAGTTCCAATCGCAAAGGTGTTTTTTTCCAAAAGGCAACTTGGACGTCCTTTGTTTTTCCTTGAAGACATTTCGCTTCTCATCTAGGAAGCTTCTTCAGTTCTGGAGAAGCAGTTGAGTGCCAAGGTGCCACTTCTACCCAGAAGGTGCCCACTTGGGGTGATACTTTAGATTGGGTCTGGGTGGCAATCAGGCGATACACTCCAATCACAGAGAGTTGTGATTATTAGCAAAAAGAGAGAGGTTTTTGGATCGATATCTTTTGATCCTAAGTGATATTTCTCATGTTAAATCACTGGCCTTCACTCATGAAGACAGCATAGGAATGGGAGACCTTTTTCTGAGAGATTTAAAATGAAGCAAAAGCAGAATAAAATTTAAGTCTAGCTCTACTCTTGAACGTATTTTTTGGTCCCGAGGCAGATGTGGTTCTGATGGACGATTTCGGAAGAATTTCTTCAGTCCTCAAATCCAGCTCACAGTCCTGAGATTTTTGTCTACAGAGATTCTCTGTCATCCAGGTCCTGTTTGTCCCAAAGTTGCTTCTTCAGAAGGCAACTGGACTTTGTTTTTCCTTGAAGACGTTTTGCTCCTCATCCAGGAAGCTTCCTCAGTTCTGCCTGAGGAATGGTGGAAAATGGAAAGACGGCTGTGCCTTACACAGTCATCTGGCTGTTTGCATTCTCTCTCAGAGTCGTTGAGGCCACTTGGAGGTTGATCTCTGTTTTCAGGTTCACCCAAATCGTGTACATGGTGTCAGGGATTAAATGTAAAATGTGTTACTACCGGTTCTGTGGGCGTGGCTTGGTGGTAATGTGACTTGGTGGGCGTGGCCAACTTTTTTTAAAAAAAAAACTTTTCAAAGCATTTTTTCTAATGCTTTGAAAAGCCTCTGCTGATCAGGCAACTCAGCTGGGATCGTCAGAGACTTTTCAAAGCATTTTTTTTACCACCTCTTCGGCCAAGAGATTGCAGAAAAAAATGCTTTGAAAAGCCTCTGAGGATCCCAGCTGAGCCGCACGATCGTCAGAGGCTTTTTAAAAAACTTTTAAAAGCATTTTTTTGTCGGAAGAGGTTGTAGAAAAAATGCTTTTAAAAGTAAAAAAAAAAAAAAGCCTCTGATGATCGTGCGGCTCAGCTGGGCATGGGGGGGGGGCACAGGGATTTTTGCTACCGGTTCTCCGAACCACCTGCCACCATCGCTACCGGATCGAGCGATCCGGTCCGAACCAGGAGCATTTCACCCCTGCATGGTGTGGGTGGAATCTTCTTGCAACTGCTGAAGCTTTCAGCAGAAGAAGCAAAATGTCTTCAAGGAAAACATTGACTTTTGAAAAAGCAGCTTTGGGGACAGTCCTGAGTTTTCTTGAGAACTTGTTGTTCAAGTTGTCTAGGCCTGACCTGGTTTAACTTTTTCCAAGATCTACCAAACTTTGCCAGGGGCTGAGCCATGTGGGAGGGGGACCGAGTCAAACGATTGTCTCTCTTGGCTCCGGAAAGTTGGAGAGCTGAAGCCAATGGTGGGCCTTGCAAAGAGGAAGCGATCTTAGATGGGTTTCCAGCCAATGGGACAACTCGCCATGGCCAACTTGTTGTGGCCAACTCGCTGTGAGACAACTGACCATGGCCAACTCACCACGGGACAATTTAACAATTCTATTTAATTATTGAAAACGAATAAAAATTATTTTAATGTTTGCCATTCACCTCTCATTCTGTCCCTCCTTTTGCATCCTTTCTACAATGATTCTATTCCATCCTTCCACTAATATCAATTAGTGTAACTCTTGTCCTGAATCAAGTTATCCTGTAGTAAGACGGCCAGGATGAGTTGTCCTACAATGAGTTGGCCATGGTAAATTGACCATGGCAAGTTGACCCATGGCAAGGGTCATGGCAAGTTTGCCATGGCAAGTTGACCATGGTGAGTTGATCGGAGCAAGTTGACTGTGGTGAGCTGACCATGGTGAGTTGACCATGGCAAGTAGGCCGTGGTGAGTTGACCATGGTGAGTTGATTATATCAAGTTGACTGTGGTGAGTGAGCCATGGTGAGTTGACTGTGGTGAGTTGACCATGGCAAGTTGACCCATGGCAAGTTGGTCATGGCAAGTTGGCCATGGCAAGTTGACCATGGCGAGTTGATTGGAGCAAGTTGACCATGGTGAGTTGGCCATGGTGAGTTACCATGGCAAGTTGACCCATGGCAAGTTGGTCATGGCAAGTTGGCCATGACGAGTTGACCATGGCAAGTTGATCATAGCAAGTTGACTGTGGTGAGTTGACCATGGTGAGTTGACCATGGAAAGTTGACTCATGGAAAGTTGGCCATGGCAAGTTGACCATGGCGAGTTGATCGGAGCAAGTTGACCGTGGTGAGTTGGCCATGGTGAGTTGACTGTGGTGAGTTGTCTTGCAACGAGTTGGCCATGGTGAGTTGGCCATGGTGAGTTGGCCATGGTGAGTTGACCATGGCGAGTTGATCGGAGCAAGTTGACCGTGGTGAGTTGGCCATGGTGAGTTGACTGTGGTGAGTTGTCTTGCAACGAGTTGGCCATGGTGAGTTGGCCATGGTGAGTTGACCATGGTGAGTTGGCCATGGCGAGTTGGCCATGGCAAGTTGACCATGGCGAGTTGATTGGAGCAAATTGACCATGGTGAGTTGGCCATGGTGAGTTACCATGGCAAGTTGACCCATGGCAAGTTGGTCATGGCAAGTTGGCCATGACGAGTTGACCATGGCAAGTTGATCATAGCAAGTTGACTGTGGTGAGTTGACCATGGTGAGTTGACCATGGCAAGTTGACTCATGGAAAGTTGGTCATGGAAAGTTGGCCATGGCAAGTTGACCATGGCGAGTTGATTGGAGCAAGTTGACCGTGGTGAGTTGGCCATGGTGAGTTGACTGTGGTGAGTTGTCTTGCAACGAGTTGGCCATGGTGAGTTGGCCATGGTGAGTTGGCCATGGTGAGTTGACCATGGTGAGTTGGCCATGGCGAGTTGGCTGTGGCGAACTGTCATAGATCCGGGTTTCCACATACCTTCTGAATGGTCAGCCCTACCTCTGTGTCCCACCAGTGCCGCTGTAGAAAGTATGCCCCGTTTCTTTTCCTCTCCAGGGCCACCGCCATGGATTTCCTGGAGACACCTCTACCATCATCACCGCAATTGTCCCCGTTCCTGTCATCTCCTAGTAGCCAAGTCGAGGCAGCACCGAGTGACGGTGGATTTCTGGAGGCCGTCCTCAGTGGCCTCCGGATGCTCATAAGCATCGTTGTGTTCCTGGGGCTTTGTGCTTTCACCGCCTACGTGGCCCTGCTCTGCACCACACTCTTCTTTGCCGCCCTCCAGGTCTTCTTCAGCACCCTCGTCCCATCAGCGCTGCTCATCTTCCAGTTTTTGCTGTCTGCCCTGCTTCTCCTCTTCTGCCTGCAGTGGATGAGGGAGATCCTGACCCTACAGTTTCGCTGCAATGAACCTCTTTGATGAGCCTAACTTGAATAGAGCACCTTGGAGGACAGAGTCCTAGGCTGAATTTCTTGGGAAGGGAAGGGAGGGGGGTGACAAGCTTGGGCAACTCAACCGTGTGGGTGAGGATCATGGAGGCGGTTCTGAACACCACAATAGTAGAGTTGAGTGGGATCTCGGAGGTCTGCAAATGTTGGCCAATCTCTTCTTAAAGACCTCCAATGATGAAGCATCCACAACTTCTGGAGGCAAGGTGTTCCACTGAGTAAATTGTTCTCATCAGGAAATTTCTCCTTAATTCCAGGTAGCTTCTTGTTAGGATATGGTTTGAGCCTAACAAGTTGTCCAGGCAATATAAGTGTACTGTAACTTTAATCTGTAAATGTATTATGTGACTTTAAAGGTTTTCCTGCTGACTCATTGTAATGCTGAGTCATGCTGTAATTGGGTAATGTCTGGTTGTGAGAGTATTTAAGCAAGGTACTGTAACATGTTCAGTTGCTGCTATGCTATGCTGCCATTGTGTATGAAGATGATGAGATGATGAAGCTGCTATGATAAGCTACCATTGAGAGGAGTTGCTATCTGTAATCATCGTTTGATGGATCTGCAACCATCGTGGTTTGTGAACCAGAGTGAGTTTGTTATTCTAACCAACTACTGTTTGTTGGATAAGAAGATATCTGTAACTACTGGACTGATTTTACTGGCAAAGACTTGGAATTTGTTTAAAGACTATGAGACTGTTTTTCTACTATAAAGTAAGCTTTTGATAAACCAGTTTGCATAACTCTTATTCATTGCTCTCAGCAACGTTTCCTTGTGCATTTACTCTGCTGGTTGGTAACACAACACCAATATCCTTAACACTTCTTTCTTTGATTAGTTTCCACCCATTGCTTCTTGTCCTACCCTCAGGTGCTTTGGAGAATAGCTTGACTCCCTCTTCTTTGGGGCAGCCCCTGAGATATTGAAACACTGCTATCATGTCTCCCCTAGTCCTTCTCTTCCCTAGAGTAGCCATACCCAGTTCCTGCAACCATTCCTCATATGTTTTAGCCTCCAGTCCCCTAATCCTCTTTGTTGCTCTTCTCTGCACTCTTTCCAGAGTCTCCACACCTTTTTTACATCGTGGCGACCAAAACTGGACGCGATATTTCCAAGTGTGGTCTTACTAAAGCTTTATAAAGCGTTATTAACATTTCACGTGATCTTGATTCTCTCCCTCTGTTAATATTTATTTCATGCCCAGATCAAACCTTAAGCTGCCCAAATGACACCACCTTCCTGGGTTTGTGGTTGGCCAGAAACAAATCAACGAACCGGTGGAACGACTTGCCACCAGACATTGTGGGTGCTCCATCATTGGAAGTTTTTTAAAAGAAGAGATCCATCTGGAATGATATAGGATCTCCTGCTCGAGCAAGGGGTTGGACTAGAAGACCTCTAAGGTCCCTTCCAACCCAATTGTTCGAAGAATCTGTCAGGGCGCTGATTAATCCCATTCTGCCTTTGGGATAATCGCACCTTGATTAAGAGGAGTGGATCGCGACTTTTCCTTGCAAGCATACTTTAAGAAAACAAAACCCGAAGTTATGTCTTTTAATAAACTCATTTATTTGTTGTAAAGAAAATAAAACATCTAACTGTCTAAAATTAATTGTGACATTTTTGAAAAAGTTCTTATCGGCTACTTCTCAGCAGCCGGACGTCTCCTGGCAAGAGAAGAAAGAAAAGAAATGTGAAAAAGGAATGTGGGTGGAGAGACATGCGAAGTTTAGCTTACTGATAAGGATTCTTGGCAAGCTACGGGAAGTCTGATAGTCCAGAAATGAGAGCTCAGCTGGTAAATAAAAAAAACGCAGTGACAGAATCCAACATCCTTCTCGTCCTGTCTTTAGAGGGGCTTTGGAGAATAAGTTGTCCCTCTCTTCTTTGTGGCAGCCCCTCAAATATTGGAACAGTGCTACCATGTTATCCCCCTTTTTTCCATTAAACTAATGGAATTCCTGCAACCGTTCTTCATACATTTTGGCCTCCAGCCCCCTAATCAACTTTGTTGCTCTCCTCTGCGCTCTTTCTAGAATCCCCACGTATTTTTCGTATCATACTGACCAAAAAACTCTTTCCAATTATGTTTGAATAAAATGTTTTAGGAACTTTGCTTGTCAGAAGATTAAGCAAAAGGGGATGGCATGAGCCCAGGACACTGCAACCGTCATAAATAGGAACCAGTTGCCAAGCATCTGGATTTTGAATCACGTGACCAAGGTCATAACTGTGAAAAACGGCCATAAGTCACGTTCATGCACGTTTATGCTTAAGCAAGTAGGCTGGACTAGAAGACCTCCAAGATCCCTCCCAGCTCTATTCTTTTTTACAAGCTGAAGTTGAAGTCCATCCATCTTCAAGTTCCCAAGGTTGAGAAATAGTGACCTAGATAATCCCCAAAGTCCTTTCTGATGCTTACAATCTTATAAATCGATGGCTCCATAATTCCCAGCACTCTATTGGCATTGTAGTTGTTGAGTCCAACACCCCCCCCCCCCCCCCCCGTTGAGCAGGGGTGAAATCCAACAGGTTCTGGCGAACCGGTAGTGGAAATTTTGAGTAGTTTGGAGAACCTGCAAATACTACCACTGGCTGGCCCCAGAGTGGGGTGGGAATGGAGATTTTGCAGTATCCTTCCCCTGCCATGCCCACCAAGCCACGCCCACAGAACCGGTAGTAAAAAAATTTGAATTTCACCACTACCGTTGAGTAACCCTAGTCTTGGACTATCTACAGACCAAGAATTGGAAGCTGGTTTTTTTTCCTCCCTCCTTTATAGATTTCCACCTCTTTTATCATTTCATTTCATTTTATTAAATTTGTATACCGCCCTACTCCCGAAGGACTCAGGGCGGTGAACAGCCATAATAAAACATATAAATACAAAATTTAAAAAAGAGGTAAAACAAATTAAATAAATTTGGCTGACCATTTTAAAACCCCAATAATTTAAAACCAAATTTAAAATTTCCATTTAAAAGAGGAGAAGTTCAGGTCAGGCCAGCTTGTTGGAATAAGAACGTCTTAAGCATGCGATGGAAGGTACGCAGATCCGGAATCCTCCATAGGATTTATCAAGCTATTTCTGATTTTATTCAACTCCTGAATAAAAGGAGAGGGAGAAAAATGGGAGCTAAAGAAAAGAGTTCTAACGAACAACTGGTACAGAGAGAGAGAAAGAGAGAGAGAAAAGATATATTTGTTGTCGATCTAAAGGAGAAGTTTTGCTCCTAAGAGATGCTACTCGGTTGATGGCCAAGCTAATTTGTGACATCAGCGGCCACAGCATGAGGTCACAAGTTGCTGTCCCTAAGGTTAGTGGGCCTTACAAGGCCACAACTCTTTGGATGTGAACACCTGGGGAGAGAGAGTCACCAATTGGGGGAAGATCTAGGAGAAGGAATGAAGACAGAACTGGAGTCGAAGGGCAGCTCCTAAGGACAAGCATGGAGAGCAGCCGGTAAGTCCGAGACCTCTGTTGACATCTGGAGAAGGTGTTTGGTCAAGCTGTAAAAAATGGAGGAAGAGCATTCAGGGCTGGGGGTTCGGGATCCCATCATCCTGATCCTTATGAGATGGGAATTGCAAACCCAACAGATCAAGAGGGCCTGGTGGATTCTGGGAGTTGAAGTCCACCCATCTTCAAGCTACCAAGGTTGAGAAACACTGGCCTAAGATCAGACGTGCTGAGTTCAGATCTTTGTGAAGTGGCGAGATGTTCCTTCTTCACCCGCCGTTGACCTTCGTCAGACCTCTTGGGTGGACGAATAAAACTAAACGGGTGTCAACTTGCAAAGCTTTCAAGTTGCCATAAGCAGGAGGGAGGGAGAACTGAATTCCATACATTCTTCCTGACCGCAATCAGAAGGAGGGTGTTAGGTTTCACAGCCAGCCAAAGTGGTTAATTGGAGAATGTGAATTATGACATGGCCAGGAAGGAGGGGAGAGACAGGGTCATAGGGGAACGTAAATCTACGTAGGATCAGTCCTAACTGCATCCAAGTATTGCCGGAATGTTGCTCCTAATAAATGACTATATTTCCTTTGAAGTTTGGATCATGGCTCATGAATTAATTAGGGCATCTTTCGGAAACTTGACAATGGGATTGAAAGCAAGGATCAAAGTCGAGGAAGCCAACATCTGAGAAAACAGATCCATTGTTTTTTTGATGGAAGAGAATCTTTGTGGCTCAAGGGTTAAACCGTGAGATCCTTGCTGCTCTCTGAGCTTGGTTAATTTAGCAGAATAACAGAGTTGGAAGGGAGTTTGGAGGTCTTCTAGTCCAACCCTCTGCTCAGGCAGGAAACCTTATACCATTTCAGACAAATGTCTGTCTAATCTCTTCTTAAAAACTTCCAATGAACTTCTGGTGGCAAGTTGTTCCACTGGTTAATTGTTCTCACTGTCAGGAAATTTCTCCTTAGTTCTAAGTTGCTTCTCTCCTTGATTAGTTTCCATCGATTGCTTCTTGTCCTGCCTTCAGGTGCTTTGGAGAATAGCTTGACTCCCTCTTCTTTGGGTAGCCCCTCAAATTTTGGAAGACTGCTATCATGTCATCCCAGTCCTTCTTTTCATTAAACTAAACCAGGGGTCGGCAACCTGCGGCTCTGGAGCCGCATGTGGCTCTTTCATCCCTCTGCTGCGGTTTCCTGTCCGCCTGTCGGCTCCACAATTGATAGGGCTTTCGGTTAGGACAGGTAGAGGAAAAAGGATGCCACACTAGGAGGAGACTCTATGGTGAGGGAACTGGACTTCCGGTCGGCTCCAGAATTGAACGGGGGGGCTTCCTGTTAGCTGTTTGTGGCTCTTTGAGTGTTTAAGGTTGCCGACCTCTGAACCAGCGGTGCTATTCAGCAGGTTCTGATGGGTTCTGGAGAATCAGTAGCGGAAATTTTGAGTAGTTCGGAGAACCGGCAAACACGACCTCTGGCTGGTCCTAGAGTGGGGTGGGAATGGAGATTTTGCAGTTTCCTTCCCCTGCCACGCTCACCAAGCCATGCCCACAGAACTGGTAGTAAAAAAATTTGAATTCCACCACTGCCCTAAACTAGACATCTTCTGAAGACGTTTCATGACCCAAGTAGTTAACATGTGTGCTAGAAGGGAGTGAGGTTTGTAGAGAGGAGGAGGAGGATTTTGGGATCCTTGGTACTCTCTGAGCTTGTTTTCTTGCAGACATTTTGTGACCCAACTATTTCTTGCTTATGTTATATTATGTTGCCTAGTTGGGTCACGAAACATCTGCAAGGAAAACAACCAAGCTCAGAAGGCACCAAAGACCCCAGAATTCAACCCTGTGGGTGGAAGGGACCTTGAAGATCTTCTAGTCCAATCCCTTGCCTTAACAACGGTGGCGAGAAAGACTAAAATGGGGCAAAACTCCATTTTAAGCAGTTATCTCGCTTAACAACAGAAATTTTGGGCTCAATTGTGGTCGTAAGTCGAGGACTACCTGTACTCTTCAAGGGCAGCCCCATGGCAAGTGCACTGCAGTAATCCAGCTAAGACATGATTGGCTCTGCATAGCTGATGTTGAGATGACTCCCCCAAACGCTTCCCCAGATACCTCTCTAAATGTCAATTCGGAGGTGGATGAACCAGTCCCGGTCACATCAGGAGGGCAGTTGGTCAATGGCTCCGAGGAGCAGTCATCCGAGTGGGATTTGGCTGAAGCTCAGCTGCAGCAGGACAGCCCTGAGGCTTCAGGTAGGGAAAGAACGCAGCTGCAGCTGGCCAGCGATGAGGAGGAGGAACTGCCTTCTGCTCTTGATCCAAGAACACGTAGGACAGAGAAGAGGCAGGAGCAGCGAAGGTCAGCCAGATTGCTCGCGAAGAGGCAGCTTCATCCCTTCGTGATGGGCTGCACCGGAAGCTGCCTATTTAGCACCACAGAGAGAGAGAGGAAAGCGATGCTGGGAGCGACGTGTTCATTTCCTAGCTGTGTGTTTCCTGGTTGTCGTGATTCCTGCCTTGCTTTTTGGATTGACACCGTGCCTTGACTTGGATCGTGCCTTGTGAGCCGTGGTGGCTCAGGGGTTAGAGTGCAGTACTGCAGGTTACTTCTGCTGCCTGCAATTTGGCAGCTCAAGACTCAGCCTTCCCTTCCTTCCGTGGTGGGTAAAATGAGGACCCCGATTGTTGGGAGGTCGATAGGCTGACTCTGTAAACCACTTAGATAGAGAGGGCCGTAAAAACACTGTGAAGCGATATATAAAGTCTAAGGGCTATTGTAAACGCTCAGTTTTTCTTGCTTTGTGAACTCTCTTGTGTTGTGGATTTCATTTTGCCTGGTGGGATTATTTTGTGTGGGAAATGTTCAAGCGCCTTGTGGACCGATTGGCTGTTACTCTGCGGACTAGCATCGATCTGCTTTTGGCTGGACTTAAGTTCTGGGGTTCGGGGTGAACGGAATTGCTGGGGAATATTAATAAACCCACTAAACCACCGTTTTGTGGGTGTGTGAGTGAACGGGACAGCACAGATGGTCCCTCAAGTAGATCCTTCAACACCTGTCTCCCCTTTCTCCCTTACAGGCACCAAGGAAGATTTGGGGAGACCGCCCTTCCCAAGTCGCCCCTGACTCCGAAACACAGGCTGGTCTTTGCCCTGGGTTCCCTCGCTAGCAAATGTCTCGGGGCTGTCGAGCAGACGGTGCTGATGTTGGCCGTCTTGATCTACAGCATCTTCCTGGCCGAGATCCTTTTCCACGTCATCGTCTCCTTCTCCATCCCTCTGGCCATCCTGCGCGACCACATGGTGCCCGCCTCACTGATCTTTCTTGACTCCTTAGCGCCGGCGAGCGAAATCTTCTACAACGACGTCCTGGGGGCCCTCCTGCTTTTCTTCAGCGCTCTCCTCCTTCCGCTGACGGCTGGCTGCTGTTTGCATCTCTTCCTCTTCCCCAGTTATTTCAAGTTAGTGAAGCTTACCTGGTGAGCAGAGGTGGAGGCCGTAGGAAGATGCAACAGAGGCTCCGGTTGGCGTTTTGTTATTTTTGTGTTGGCTCGGTTCCCCGTTGCAGCTCTGCCCTTCTTCTCCCTGAAGCTTCCAAGTTAGGGTGTCTCTCGCCTGGATCCGTGGCTGGAATCGTCTTTGCTGAAGATGCGCAAGGGATGTCATACTTCCAACCTTTAGTAAGCCCTGTTTCCCCACCACCACCGCCACATGCTTTTCCCCAAAGAGAGTTGTGTTGATTCATTGGAGCAAAACTCGAACGTCTTGCAATGGACCAACAGAATTGGTGCAAAAGAGGAACGCCTACTTCGGATGCTGCGTGGGAGAATGCTTGCCACTTTCTTGTCCCTATCCAGGAGTCTCTAGGGTGGTCCTGGCGAATGTTTGGGGCTTCTTTTCGAATAAATTAAGCACTAAAACAGAGGGGTGGCATCTTGGTTGTTCCTAAGGGATCCCTTTGGTCTCAAACGCCGTCATCTCTCCTCAAATAGTAACCAAAAAAAAAAGTAAGGGGCTTCTTGGTAGATGGAACAATGGTTTCTCTCCCCCGCGCCGATCCTTCAAGGTCACGAGGGGAGCATGGCTGATCAGAAAAACGAATGAATCCAAACAAGGGCAGGTTGTGGGGTCCTTGATGCTCTCTGGGCTTGGTGGTTTCCTTGTCGATGTTTCATGGCCCACCAGGGGAACATCATCAGTGCTAGAAGGGAGTGAGGTTTGCAGAGAGGAGGAGGACAACGACTGTGGGGTTCTTGGTGCTCTGAGCTTGGTGGTTTCCTTACAGATGTTTCATTACCCAACTAAGTAACACCATCAGTGCTAGAAGGGAGTGGGGCTTAGGAGGAGAAGGACTGAGGAGTCTTTGGTGCTCTCTGATCTTGCTTGTATTTTTGCAGACATTTCGTTACCCAATTAGATAACATCATCAGTGCTAGAAAGGAAGTGAGGCTTGGTGCAGATATCTAGTGCAATATCTAGCACTTTTTTTAAAAAAAATTTGATTTATATGCCGCCCTTCTCCGGAGACTCAGGGCGGCTTACAATGCATTAAGCAATAGCCTTCATCCTTTTGTATATTTATACAAAGTCAGCTTATTGCCCCCACAATCTGGGTCCTCAATTTACCTACCTCAGAAAAGATGGAAGGCTGAGTCAACCTTAAACTGGGCGAGATTCGAACTAGCAGTAATTGCAGGCAGCTGGATGATAATAACAGGCTATTAGTCTGCTGCGCCACCAGGCTCTTAATAAAAATATGGAACGCTTCACGAATTTGCGTGTCACTGATGATGTTATTTAGGTGCAGTGGTGGGATTCAGCCAGTTCGGTGGGATCCACCAGTGATGGGATTCAGCCAGTTCGCACCACTTCGGGAGAACCGGTTGTTAACTTGCTGAGCAGTTTGGCAAACTGGTTGTTGGAGGAAATCATTAGGGCAGAGAACCGGTTGTTAAATTACTTGAATCCCACCACTGCCTAGGTGCGTCATGAAACGTCTGCAAACTCGGACAGCACAAAGGACTCCACAGCCCTCCTCCTCCTCCTCCCTCTTTACATTATGTGTAATCCCCTCCCTTCCAGCACTGATAATATTACCTACTTTGGTTCAGGAAACGTCTGCAAGAAAACAGCCAAGCTCAGAGGGCCCCTCATTCCAACCCTGAGCTACAAATATTCTCCTTTCTCGGAGCCAGGAGTCTCCACCCACTCCTGTTTGTGACATCACCGGAAGCAAGCAAGGCCAGCTTGTCTCCCCACGGCACATGGCTGGTGGGAAGACATGGCTAAAGAAGTGGCCACTGTCCTCTGGAGGAGAGACAGCGGGCAAAAGTAACCCTGGGCACATGGCCCAATGGAACTACAAGAGACAGTCAGATGGTGGGACAGACAAGAGAAAGGTGAGTTTAGCTGCCATGGGTGAAATCACTCCAGCAAAAGCTTTTACTTTACTTGCCTCTTAGCCACACACATTTACGGAGGCCTAATCTAAAATACGCTATGGGCATATAGCCATGCTGGCGACATGACCACAGAAATTGTCTTCGGACAACGCCGGCTCCCTCGGCCAAGAAACGGAGGTGAGCACTGTGCCCGGAGGTGAGACACGACTGACAGGGAAACCCGATTAATCTACTAGTAAATTTGGAGCAAAGTAGAGGACCTGTTGGCGGGTGGGCATGATGGCTCGGCAGTTAAAGACACGGAGCTTGTCAGCTGGAAAGCCGACAGCCTGGGTTCGAGACCTGAGCTCCATGAGACGGGGTGAGTTCCCGTTACTTGCCTCAGCTCCTGCCAACCTAGCTGTTCGAAAGCAGGCAAATGTGAGTAGATAAATAGGTACCACTGTTGGTGGGAAGGTAACAGCGTTCTGTGCATCTCGATGTATAGTCTTGCTGGCCACATGACCACGGAAAGGGTCTTCGGACAATGCTGGTTCCCTCAGCCAAGAAACGGAGCTGAGCCCCATGCCTTAGAATCAGGCACAGTTGGACAGGGAATACCTTTACCTTTTAATCTACTGATAAATTTGGGGCATGGTAGAAAACATTTTAGGGGGGGCATGATGGTTAAAGACACTGAGCTTGTCAACTGGAAAGCTGACAACCTGGGTTAGGAGACCTGAGCGCCATGTGACGATGGGGGTGAGCTCCCATTTCTTGGCTCAGCTCCTGCCCACCTAGCAGTTTGAAAGCATGCAAATGTGAGTACATAAATAGGTATCACTTTGGTGGGAATGTCGCAGCGTTCCATGAGCTCACAGTCAACTGAACATCTGGCTGACTGACCCAATCTGGATTGGTCCCAAGGACCAGAGGTTTGTTCTTGAACTTGTGCTGGAGCCCATTCTCAGGGAACCTCTCCCCCAACTTAGTGTGTCACATTTTCACACATTCTGGAGAGAGAGAGAGAGAGAGAGAGAGAAAGAGAGAGAGAGAGAGACGTTCCCTGAGGATGGGCTTCAGCATGGGTCTGAAAGCTTGGAAGAAGAAAACTCTGGTCCTGGGGACCGACCCAGATTGGATCAGTCAGCCAGATGTTCAGACAGGATTTGGCATTTTTGTCTACCTATTGAGTACAAGCAGAAGCACCTTCTGCTCAAGTGCGAAGCTCCATTCGCACCAATGGAGCTGTTTGCACACGCATGAGCCTTCCATTCATATGTCCCCAGGACCACCACCCCGGGCAGACTGCCAAGGTGGAAACTTTGGGGACTAAAGGCTGGCTGAATGGACAGCTGGATGGATGGATGGTTGGATGGATGGATGGTTGAATGGATGGACAGATGAATGGACGGATGGACGGATGGATGGATGGATGGATGGACGGACGGACGGATGGATGGCTGGACGGCTGGCCGGCTGGTTGGCTGGCTGGACGGACAGATGGATGGATGGATGGATGGACGGTTGGATGGATGGATGGATGAATGGACGGACGGATGGATGGATGGATGGATGGATGGACGGCTGGACGGCTGGTTGGCTGGCTGGACGGACAGATGGATGGATGGACGGTTGGATGGATGGATGGATGAATGGACGGACGGATGGATGGATGGATGGATGGATGGATGGATGGATGGATGGACAGATGAATGGACGGACGGATGGATGGATGGATGGATGGATGGATGGACGGACGGACGGACGGACGGATGGATGGATGGACGGCTGGCCGGCTGGTTGGCTGGCTGGACGGACAGATGGATGGATGGATGGACGGACGGCTGACTGGATGGTTGGCTGGATGGATGGATGGATGGATGGATGGATGAACGGATGGACGGACGGATGGATGGATGAACGGATGGATGGACGGATGGATGGATGGATGACTGGCTGGCTGGCTGGCTGGCTGGACAGATGAATGGGTGGATGGTTGGATGGATGGACAGATGGACGGACGGACGGATGGATGGACAGCTGGTTGGCTGGATGGTTGGCTGGCTGGCTGGCTGGCCAGATGGATGGATGGATGGATGGACGGTTGGATGGATGAATGGATGAATGGACGGACAGACGGATGGATCGATGGATGGATGGCTGGATGGATGGATGGTTGGCTGGATGGATGGACAGATGGATGCATGGATGGATGGATGGATGGATGGATGGATGGATGGATGGACGGACAGATGGATGGACGGCTTGCTGGCTTGCTGGCTGGCTGGCTGGCTGGACAGCTGAATGGGTGGATGGTTGGATGGATGGATGGATGGACAGATGGACGGATGGTTGGCTGGATGGTTGGCTGGCTGGCTGGCTGGACAGATGGATGGATGGATGGATGGATGGTTGAATGGACGGATGAATGGATGGACGGACGGACGGATGGACGGATGGATGGATGGACGGATGGACGGCTGACTGGCTGGATGGTTGGATGGACAGATGGATGGATGGATGGTTGGATGGCTGAATGGATGGACGGATGGTTGGATGGATGAATGGATGGATGGATGGGTGAGTGAGTGAATGAATGAATGAGCAAACAACTCCACCTCTGCTCCTTCTTTCCAGAGACATTGTATCAAGGAACAGGACCAGTTGGTGGGGAACCAGTCCAACCTTCTCGGAAAGACCTCCGGCAAGAACATGGCCTTCACCCTAGGCGGCCTGTTTCGCTGTCTCCGCAAACTACTGTCCATCGGTTTCACACTCCTGTTCTGCGACATCCTCCTGCGGGTCAGTTTTGTCCTCCTCTTCTTCATCCTCCTCCCTTTCTTCATCATCTATGACCACGTGATCCCTTCCACCTTCCTCTTCATCAAGTCGATTCGGCCCATCCTGGACGCTTTCTTCGGACGCCTGCTGCCATCGCTCTTCGCCTTTGTCCTCTCCCTGATCCCTCCGGTCATCATCTTCTTCTTCACGAAGCATGTCTTGGTGCCCATTTCCATCAAAGTCTTCCAGCTCACTTGGTGAAAATGCCCAACGCTCTTCAAGGGGAACCGGGAAGCGTTTTCGAATCCAGCGGGTTTTCCCTTCCACGGGGCTTGGGAACCTGCAGCCACGGCAGAAGAAGTCCCACCAATTCTTTAGGTGATTACGGCGATCACCTCAATCCACGTGTCTTAATTTTATCCTAATTTGAGCAGTGTTTCTCTACATCCTAATTGCCATTATGCTCCTTTTAAGGTAAAGCCTCCTAATCACACCTGAGTCTTTGTCATTTCATTGATATTTTGTGGTTAAATGGAAGGAGGCCGACAATTCGGGAGAAGGGCGGTATAGAAATTTAATTAACTAACTAGCTAACTAATTATGGTCTTTTAAGAAAAAATTCCCCTAATTTATAGGTATGTCATGACTACCTGACAAGGTAGTCCTTAACTTATGACAGTTCATTTAGTGACTATTCGAAGTTACGATGGCCCTGAAAAAAGTGACTTAGGATGTATTTTTACACAGGTGACCGTTGCGGTATCCCCACTTGATCAAAATTCAGACCCTTGGCCTCTTGGCCTCATAATATTTATGACGGTCGCAGTGTCCTGGGGTCGTGTGATCCAGAAGTGAAATTCAGCAGGTTCTGGCGAACCGGTAGCGGAACTTTTGAGTAGTTCGGAGAACTGGGAAATACCACCTCTGGCTGGTCCCAGAGTGGGGAGGGAATGGGGATTTTGCAATATCCTTCGTCCAGGAGTGGGGAGGGAATGGGGATTTTGCAGTATCCTTTGTCCAGGAGTAGGGAGGGAATGGGGATTTTGTAGTATCCTTCATCCAGGAGTGGGGAGGGAATGGGGATTTTGTAGTATCCTTCATCCAGGAGTGGGGAGGGAATGGGGATTTTGCAGTATCCTTTGTCCAGGAGTAGGGAGGGAATGGGGATTTTGCAATATCCTTTGTCCAGGAGTGGGGAAGGAATGGGGATTTTGCAGTATCCTTCATCCAGGAGTGGGGAGGGAATGGGGATTTTGCAGTATCCTTCCTCTGCCACGCCCACAAAGGCATGCCTACAGAACCGGTAGTAAAAAAAATTGGATTTCACCACTGGTGTGACCCCCTCTTGCGAACTTCCGGCAAGCAAAGTCAACGGGGAAGCCTGATTCACTTAACAACCACGTCACTAGCTTGAAAACTGCTGTGGTTCACTTAACAACGGTGGTGAGAAAGGGTGTAAAATGGGGGCAAAACTCATTTATGCAAATGTTTGAAAGTTTGAGCTCAGTTGTGGTCGTTAGGTCGAGGACTCCCTGTACTGATCTGGTCTAAGACTCGTTTACTGAAGGGAGGGGTCTCCAAACTTGGCCTTTTTAAAGACATGGCTGGCTAAGGAGTTCTGGGAGTTGAAGTTTAAAAAAGCTTTCCACATATCCTCGGGTGTCTCCCATCGAAATAATCAACCAAGGAGACTTCCAGTTTGCTGCTGGCCGCCGCCAGACGTTCCTTTGGGATCATCAGCTTCCATTGCCTGTCAGAGCCGCCTTCACAGCGGAATGGCGGCTCGAAAAAACTCCGTTTCCAAAAGGAAACGGAGATAGAGCCGGCAGGGGTGGGTAGAACTCTCTGCAGAGTCCCAAAAGTTTTTTTTTTTACTTTTGGGACGGAGCGGATGAGAAGCCCCACATCCCCTGCCGCTGCTCCGGGCTTTGGGAGACCTCTGCTTATGCAGAGCCAGGCGTCAAGAGCAAGCCTGCGAACTTAACAGAATAAACAAAGAAAATGCGAGCTGGACCCTTAATACTGAATCGCAAGTATTTTACCCTTTAAAAAACTATTTAAGAGGAAAGAGGAGAGGAAAGGGGGAAAAAGAGCCTTTTAAAATGGTGTCTGCCGTTGCTGGAGAAGGGCTGAAAGGGAAAGTCCTTCCGTTTCTTATTACTACAATGTAGCGGAATAAATATCACTGGCTACATTTGTAGATAAAACCTCGCTCCTGTGTCTTTTGCTGTTGATTGAAAAGAAGGTTTTTTTTTTTTTTTTTTTGCTTTTTTAAGGGAAAGTCCTTCCGTTTTCTATTTTTTCTCTCTTCTTTGCTAAATCTTGTCTGTGTGGGAAATGGCATCGGGACCTACACAGCTGGACAAACTGCACCAACAAATTGTAACTCTCCAGTGTCAGAAACCTGATTTTAATATAATAGATTTTCTCCTTGAAGAGATTGTAAGAAGGGATGAGATTGTGAACCAGCAACTTGAAAAATTTAAGCAGGAAATTAAAGAAATTGGTGATTTGGTGAAATCAAAGTTTGACTTTTTGAATCAAAAGATTTTAAAATCAGCTAATGGTCTATCAGATTTTCTGATTCGGGTGGACGCAAAGACTAAATTATTAGAGTCTAAAATGAAGGAAACGGAGGAGAATTTGGATGACAAGATTCAAAAAATTAAAAAGGACTTGGTAAATATTCAGGATAATTGTCCAGAAGACAAATCTAAAATGGAGGCTGACCAAAAGACTGGTAATGGAGAAAATGTGCAACAGAGGATTGAAAGAGAAGTTTTAATGATTCAATATAATTTTACAGAATACGCAATTAGACTGAGAGGCCTGCAGGAAAATAATAGAGATGACTTAAGGAAAATATCTTCTGAAATTCTGGCTGGGATTTTAAAGGTTCAACCTGATGAAGTGTTTTGCAGGATTGATAGAATTTACAGAATTAACTCCTGGTTGGCAAAGCAAAGGCAATTGCCTAGAGATGTGGTGATCTATTTTACAGATAAAGAAATTAGGAATAATATTGTGCAGAACTCTTTTAATTCTACTTTGCAATTTCATGGAAGAAAGATTTGGATTTTTAAGGAGCTCCCGACTAAAATGCTAATGGAGAGGAAGAAATTTGGCTTTCTAGTGACTGAGTTAAAAAAAAATATATCCTATTCAGGTGGGACACGCCAGTTGGTTTAATACTGAGATATCAAGGAGTAAGATATCAATTGAATACTGTTGAAAAAGCGGAAGATTTTTATCAAAAAAATTTAAAAATGAATTTAACACCTTTAGGCATAACACAGGGTAAGCAAAAGGAGTTGGAAACAAATGGAAAATATCAAAATATAGAGGCTGTGGCAGATAAATTGTCTTTGGATTCCCTGGATACCCCAGCTGGTCTGTCTATAAATAAGAGAGTAGTGTCATCCGACACCAAGCTGATGAACCATCAAGTCACAGACAAGTGCGCAAATCAACTAGTTGATATACAAGTGACGGAGAAGAAAGATGAGATGATAAAACTAACCCAACAAGAACAACCCATAAAGCAGAATGAAAATCGACCAGCCGATACACAATCGGTAGGCAAGAAATGAGGATGGAAATTCAACCCGCAAAAGAAAAAGAAAAGAAATAGATCTCATAGAAATAGCAGTTTCTAAACCATGCAACATTGAAGCCAGGGACTTTAAAAAATGAATGAATATTTGAAAAGATAGTGGAGGCGAACAATTGTTTAATACTATCCTGAGGATTGTGGCAGATCTCAGCAATGCCGTGATTTTGGGATGTGAAAAGAGCCTCACCTTGTTGGATTGGAATCATCTACTTTGGATTTTTTTTTTTTTTTTGGTAAATATATTATAATTATTTTGAGTTATAAGGCAGGAGAGTTACGCCGGGGCATGCAGAAGATCTGGATGTTACTCATTAGGATGATGGGAATTAATAATCCTGATGAATACCACAATTATAACCATATGGATATAATTATAATGTCACTCGGGTGGTTGTTTTTACTTTTATATAGATGCGAGGATATCTACTACTGATGGGGGCAGAAGATGACTGAAGATTTTGAACAAACTGTTGCACCAGCATGTTATTTTACCCTATTATGGGTGATGGATTTAACAATCCAGTGGAAAGACACTAAAGAAGATATTATATGGATTATAAATTTAAAGTTATTGTCTTTTTTCTTTTTACAAAATGGAATGCATATATAGATATGTGTATATTTTAGTATAGTGGGCAGTGGATTATAATTATAATTAGAATTGTATTGCATGATCTTGCAGGAATTGAACGGTTGAAATAGGTTAGTTTGGGGAGTGGAGGAATTGGAGGAATGGATAGAACTGAATAAATGTTAAATTTGGATGTAGGGAGAAGGCCGCCTTAAAATGTTATATTATTAATATATATAAAAGATTAAATGTTAAACTGTAATAATATACTATAAGTTTAGGGGAGGAGAAAAAGGGCAGATTATTGTAAAGATTTAACGATCCAGTGGAAAGACATCAAAGAAGATATTATATGGACTATAAATTTAAAGTTATTGTCCTTTTTTTTTTTTTTTATAAAATGGAATGCATATATAGATATGTGTATATTTTAGTAAAGTGGGCAGTGGGTTATATTTAGAATTGTATTGCATGATTTTGTAGGAATTGAAGGGTTGAAATAGGTTAGTTTACTGATTGATTAGTCTAAGAAAAAGGATCTTTAAGTCATACATTTAGGGGAGTGGAGGAATTGGATAGAACTGAATAAACGTTAAATTTGGATGTAGGGAGAAGGCTGCTTTAAAATGTTATATTAATATATATAAAAGATTAAATGTTAAACTGTAATAATACACTATAAGTTTAGGGGAGGAGAAAAAGGGCAGATTATCGTAAAAATGGGAGTTATAAGAATAATATGCTAAGGGTCAATATTCTGAGGAGGGAGTAAGGGAAAGGGAAGATGCTATGTATGTAATTAGTTATGAAATAGCCTTTTGTTGTGAAGAAGTCACGGGGGGGATGGGTGGTGAGGGGGGGTTAGGGAAGAGGGGGGGGGGAAAAGGGGGAAAAACTTGTATTTGAAAACTTTTTCAATAAAAGAAATAATCAACCAAGCTGGGCCCTGCTTAGCTTTTGAAAATAAAAATAAAATAATAAAAATTAAATTAAATTAAATTAAAATAACATAACATAATAAAATAAAAAATAAGTAAATAAATAAAAAATAAAATAATACAAATAAAATAAAAATAAAAATAAAATAAATAAAATAATAAAATAAAATGAATAAAAAATAAAATAAAATAAATAAAATAATAAAATAAAATAAATAAAAATAAAATAAATAAAAATAAAAATAAAATAGGAGTCTGTGCAGTGGTTAGAATGTAGGATTGCTGGCTAACTCTGCCCACAGCCAAGGGTTCAATTTTGACTGGCTCAAGGTTGACTCAGCCTTCCATCTTTCCCAGGTTGGTAACAGGTAACAGTAACAGAGTTGGAAGGGACCTTGGAGGTTATTTAGTCCAACCTCCTGCTCATGCAAGGGACCTATAGTAGGGACTCCGATTGTTTGGGGCAGGTCCAAGATTCTGACTCTGTAAACTGCTCAGAGAGGGCTGTAAGGCAGCATGAAGCAGTATATAAGACTAAGTGCTGTTGCTATTACTATTGCCATTGCTAAAATAAAATAAAAATAAAACGATCATAAAATAAAATAAACGAAATAATAAAATAAAATAAATAAAAAGGTACTGACTCTAATCACGCAAAGTGAAATAAAGTGAAGTGAAGAAATATACAGAACAGAACAAAACATAACAAACAAAACAAAACAAAACAAAACAAAACAAAACAAAACAAAACAAAACAAAACAAAACAAAACAAAACAAAACAAAACAAAACACAAATACTGGTAGCTGTTGCACAGCCATTTGCAGCTGTTTCGGTGCAAGGCCTGCAGAGGGCAGCGTCGAGTCACTTTGCAGCTCTCTCCGAGGTCCCGAATCGATGCTTCAAAGCAGCCTCGCTTCCACCCCAAAACTGGGGGTGGAAAGGGGGGGGGAGGGTCGCAGCTGGCTCACGCCTCTTCCCCCCTCCCCAGCCGCAGATTAAGTTACAGCCCTCTAATTGGGACCCTCCAGGGGCTCATTAAGGTCGGGGTGACTTCAGCAAAGCAGCCAGGAGGTCTCTGGGGAGCCTGTCCCCCCCCCCTCTCTCTCCCCCCCACCCCTTTCCCAATGGGGGGGGGGCTTCCTGGATTCCTCCCAAAGGAAAAACTGCAGAAACCCAAAAACAAGGCCCAGAAGATTGGCCAGGAGGGAAACAACAGCTGCGGGGAGGGGGGGGTGGAAATCGTGGTGGCCACGATAGCTCTGGTGAGCATCCCTACATGGACAAGCCCGCTTGGCCGATGCTGGTTTGGGAGCTTGACCAAGGAGCAGCTGGGCACCCCTTGCACGGATGGGTGGGCAGGTGGGCAGGGTGTGTGTATGAGAGGAGGGGGCTCGTTGGTGGCAGGCTGCAAGATTTGGGAAGGGAGAGTCCGACGGGCCCCTTCCCTTCCCTTCCCCCACGCTTTGGGCCCAGAGTCTCGTCTCAGCAAACAGCAGAAGCAGCCAAATCACAACCATTCATATTTGTGTGATAACGATCGCTACAAGCCTATTTGATCAAAATACGGTTGAGAACCAATACGATGGCTACAATCGTATTTTTTTTAAAAAAAATGTGATTTTATATGCCCCCCTTCTCCGGAGACTCAGGGTGGCTTACAATGCATTAAGCAAGAGCCTTCATACTTTTGTATATTTATACAAAATCAACTTATTGCCCCCACAATCTGGGTCCTCATTTGACCTACCTTAGAAAGGATGGAAGGCTGAGTCAACCTTGAGCCTGGTAAGATTCGAACCTGCAGAAATTGCAGGCAGGTGTGTTAATGACAGGGTGCTCTAAACCACTGTACTACCAAGACTGTGTATTTGTAGCTTGGGGTCGAAACGGATTTAAAATTTAAATTTAAATACGTGTTTTTGAATAGCGAGCTGCCCAGAGTGGTTGGCTGAGATGGGCAGCTATAGAAATCTTAAATAAACCAACGAACAAAGAAAGAAACAAACCAACAAATAAATACTAAATAAACAATATGAACAAACCAACAAATAAATACTAAATAAACAAATGAACAAACCAACAAATAAATACTAAATAAACAAATGAACAAACCAACAAATAAATACTAAATAAACAAATGAACAAACCAACAAATAAATACTAAATAAATGAATAAATAAAATAAGTAAATAAGTAAATACTAAATAAATAAAATAACAAAACAACTAAACTAAATAAATAAAATAACTAAACTAAACTAAACAACAAACAACTAAATTAACTAACTAACTAACTAACTAACTAAGCAAGAAAGCAAGAAAGCAAGACAAAAAGCAGGCAGGCAAGCACCTTGGGTACAATTCCAAAACAACTGGAGCACCCCCTGAGTACCATCGGCATTGACAAATTTATCATCAGTCAATTGCAAAAGGCAGCTTGACTTGGAAGAGCTGAGATCCAGTGAAGGTATCTTGTTTTTTTTTTTTAAATTTGATTTATATGCCGCCTTTCTCCGGAGACTCAGGGCGGCTTACAATGCGCTAAGCAATAGCCTTCATCCTTTTGTATATTTATACAAAGTCAGCTTATTGCCCCCACAAACTGGGTCCTCATTTCACCTACCTTAGAAAGGATGGAAGGCTGAGTCAACCTTGAGCCTTGGAGAGATTCGAACCTGCAGTAATTGCAGGCATCTGGTCTTAATAACCAGCTTAATAACAGGGTGCCTTAGACCACTGTACTACCAAGGCTCTTTAACCTTTAACACCATCAAATTAGATTAAGGGATGATGGGGGGACTGGAGGCTAAAACAGATGAAGAACGGTTGCAGGAACTGGGTATGTCTAGTTTGATGAAAAGAAGGACTAAGGGAGACACGATAGCAGTCTTCCAATATCTCAGGGGCTCCAACAAAGAAGAGGGAGTCAAGCTATCCTCCAAAGCCCCTGAGGGCAGGACAAGAAGCAACGGGTGGAAACTCATCAAGGAGAGAAGCAACTTAGAACTAAGGAGAAACTTCCTGACCGTGAGAACAATTAATCAGTGAGGCAGCTTCCCTCCAGATACAGTGTTTCTCAACCTTGGTAGCTTGAAGATGGGTGGACTTCAACTCCCAGAATCCCCCAGCCAGCTGGCTGGGGGATTCTGGGAGTTGAAATCCACCCATCTTCAAGCTTCCAAGGTTGAGAAACACTGCTCCAGAAGTTGTAGGAGCTCCATCACTGGAGGCTTTTAAGAAGAGATTGGACAACCATTTGTCTGAAATGGTATCGGGTCTCCTGCTCGAGCAGAGGGTTGGACTAGAAGACCTCTAAGGTCCCTTCCATCTCTGTTAGTCTGTTAAATATGCACACCTGTCTATCCCAGATCCTTGGGAAGGACGCAATAGGTTGGGGGGAAAATGCCAAATGCATCCTGAACATCTGGCTGACTTTGCAACAAATCATAATAATAAACCGTCGGCCTGGATAAAATCCCTGTCAGTCAATTGCCAAAGGCAGCTCCATTTGGAACAGCTTAACATCTTGCAAGAATGCCTTTGACACCACCAAACCACCACCACATCTGCCTATGTTGGCAAGGCTTCCCACTTTGTGATTCTGGCAACGACTAAAGAGCGGAAACTTTGATGCTGCTCCGAGACTTTGCTTCTAATCTTAGCTGCGGTTGCTCAAAATTGTTTTATCCCAGTTGTGGGAGTCCTGTTCCTTCTAAGGCAGGGGTCGGCAACCCGTGGCTCTGGAGCCGCATGTGGCTCTTTCATCCCTCTGCTGCGGCTCCCTGTCGCCGGTCGGCTCCACAATTGATAGGGTTTTTGGTTAGGACAGTGTTGTGACTTCAACCCCCGAGGCTGACTTATCGGAGGGAGAAGGCTCTGAACATGAAGGAGAGGAGTTGGCCAGGCCTCCCTCTCCAGGACCCTCCTCTCTGGCAATGCCTTAGGTGTCTCCCGAAGGAGAAGAGATTGGCCAGGAGCCAGGTATCTCCTCGCAGTCGGACAGTGATGGAGATAAGTCTTGGCTGGATCCACGCCAACGTCAGAGAGACAGGCGCACGCAGCAGAAAAGGAGGCATGCCAGAAATTAAGCTGAGTCACTGAACCACACCCCACAGGGGATAAAAGGGGGTGAGGTGGCCATTCAGACTCTGTGACGGACACAACTAAACTACTAGCGAGTCACATTGTATCTTTGAACCAACATTATCTGCCTTGGATTTAATATGGACTGGACTTGACAATTCTTGAACTGTGTGTATCTTGTTTGGGTTTATCTGACGGAGGAACAACCCCTCCCTTTATGAGTAAAGTTCTTGGCAAGCAGCTACTGGGTTGCTGCCAATCCTCTTATCGAAAGAATTTGTTGTCTGCAAGTTTTATTTAACCCCTGGCTATCTGTTTGTGTGCGTGTGTGAGACGGGGACAGAACAGACAGGTAGAGGAAAAAGGACAGCGCGCTAGGAGGAGACTCTATGGTGGGGGAACCGGACTTCCGGTCGGCTCCAGAATTGAACGGGGGGGGGGGGGGGGGGCCTTCCGGTTAGGACCTTTGTGGCTCTTTTGAGTGTTTAAGGTTGCCGACCCCTGCTCTAAGGCAGGACGGAGGTGGGGGCTTTGTTGTTCTGAATGAAATTTATCCGAGATAGACTGCTCTGCCAGCAAAAGATGGAGCTCACCAGTCCCCTCCTTCCCCCCAAGATCTAGGGCAGCACACGGCTCGATTAGAAAAATTTAACATGATGGCTGAGTTAATCAAGTCTTTAGCGCCTCCCTTTTTCTCCTCCTCCTCCTCCTCCTCTTCTCCTCCTGTCCCGCTGCACCAAATGGTGATAAATTACCTCCATATGTTCCCCATAAAGTTGTTGAGTGCCACATGGCCTGAGCCGTAAGCTAGTAAATTAAAGCAATTAACGCCACCGTTCCTCTTGCGCGGAACCAGCGACAAGCTGGCGCAGCCAGCGAGGAATTTCTTCGAGGGCCAGGAAATGTCAGCCTCTCGCCTTGAAATATAGATCGGGTGCCATCGATCTGAATTGGAGAGGAATCGTTCCCACTAGCGTCCATAGGGTTGGAAGAGACTTTGGAAATCTTCTAGTCCAGGGGTGACAAACTCAAGGCCCGCGGGCCGCATCCGGCCTGCTGGGGGCTTAGATCTGGCCTGTGGGGCCGCCCTGGAAACAGCAAAGGACTGGCTTGCTTGGATGGGGGTGTGGTTGGACTAGAAGCAATGGTGCTACAAGCAGTGGTGAAATGTAAAATTTGTTACTACCGGTTCTGTGGGCGTGGCTTGGTGGGGGCGGGGTAATGTGACTGGGTGGGTGTGGCCAACTTTTAAAAAAAAAACTTTTAAAAGCATTTTTTCTACCACCTCTTCAGCCGAAGAGGTGGTAGAAAAAATGCTTTTAAAACTTTAAAAAAAAAAGCCTCTGATGATCCCAGCTGAGTAGTGTGATCGTCAGAGGCTTTTTTTTTTTTTTAACTTTTAAAAGCATTTTTTCTACCACCTCTTCGGCTGAAGAGGTGGTAGAAAAAATGCTTTTAAAACTTAAAAAATCCAGCCTCTGACGTGGCTCAGCTGGGCATGGGGAGGGGCAGGGATTTTTGCTACCGGTTCTCCGAACCACCTGCCACCATCACTACCGGATCGGGCGATCCGGTCTGAACCGGGAGCATTTCACCCCTGCCTACAAGGTGCCTTCCAACTCTGCTATTCTATATTCAATGGAGCAGAAGTTGCCTTCAGAAGTTGTAAAAGCTTCATCCCTGGAGACTTTCAAGAAGAGACTGGACTGCCCTCTGTCAGAAATGGTGAAGGGTCTCTGGCTTGGGCAGGGGGTTGGACTAGATGACCTACAAGGTCCCTTCCAACTCTGTTAATCTGTTAATGATGGAGCCCAGATGGGATAGCGAATCAATATCCTTGCCTGATATCCTCGCGGCAACCTGGCACATCTGGAGACGCAGATGCCTGTCGGATCTCGGCGCTTCGGGAAGACACCAGGAGATGATAGCCTGGATGTTTTTTGATTCCACACCAGTGTGGAATTGAGTGTGAATGGAGTGTGTGGGGGACTTGAGAGGATAAGAGGGGGAGAGGAAGGAAAACTGTCTGCCTCCCCCTCCCCAACAGCTGTTCCTTGCCTCTGGCATCATAAATCTTTTAACAGAATAGCAAAATAACAGAGTCGGAAGGGACCTTGAAGGTCTTCTAGTCCAACCCCCTGCTCCAGTATGAGACCCTTTACCATTTCAGACAAGTGGCTGTCCAATCTCTTCTTAAAAACCTCCGGTGTTGGAGCACACCGCAGCTTCTGGTGGCAAGCTGTTCCACTGTCCTCACTGTCAGAAAAATTCTCCTTAATTCCAGGTTGCTTCTCTCCTTGATTAGCTTCCATCCGTTGCTTCTTGTCCTATCCTCAGGTGCTTTGGAGAATAGCTTGACCCCCTCCTCTTTGGGGCAGCCCCTCAGATACTGGAACCCTACTAACATGTCACCCCAAGTCCTTCTTTTCATTAAATTGGACACATTCAGACTCTCCGAATTTATGACCAATGTGATTTAGTTCACCGCTATTACGCAACACCACAAAATATGAACTAAAATCTGGTAATTTATCAAATGTAGGATCAAAGAGGATCTCTTGGGCCAATAGAAGTCCAGGAAGTCCTCAACTTACAACAGTTCATTTAGTGACCAGTCACAATGGCACTGAAAAATGAGATCTATGACCATTTTTTTTTCAGATTTACAACCATTGCAGCAAAATTCAGGGACTTGGCAACTGGCATGTACTTATGACCATTGCAGTGTGATTCCATTTGCGACCTTCTGAAAAGCAAAGTCAATGGGGAAAGCCGGATTCATTTAACGACGGTGTTACTAACTTAACCACTGCAGCGATCCACTTAACAATGGTGGCAAGAAACGGTCATCAAATGGGGCAAAACCCACTCAACAAATGTTTTGCTTAGCGACAGAAAGGTTGGGGTCAATTTGGTCATAGGTCGAGGACTCCCTGTAAATTATATGTGGTTTGGATGAGTGAACCATTCATTGTTTTTTTTTAAATATTCCAAATGTTAAAATACTAGTTCGAAAAAAAGGGTGAGGGGAAGAAAATTCAAAAGCAAAGCAGAAGTCGGCAAGACAAAACAGGAAAAAAAAGAAAGAAAATAAATGTGCATAAAAAGAAAGAAACAGACATGTAAATTGTCCCCCTAGTAACAAGTTATGAATACTGATAAATGTATTTCAAGAATAATAGTTTCTCCCCCTTGCCAAACGGGCACCACATGGTTTATGAACTTCTAGGAAGTACATATGTGGAGCGAATGAACTCAAACCTCTGCCTCCTGATTGTGTCTCGGAATAGGTTGACTTGATTAATCTTGATTATGACAACATATAATTAAGTAAAATTTGAATTCCCTATCAAGTTAATCTCTCCAAGGAGAGAGACATTTCAGGGGTGAGGGGTTGGGGGGTGGGGAAGGATTTGATTTTGTTGCGGAAGGAAGTCACATTAGATTTATATTCTATGCGGGAATATAAATTTAGGTTAAGATAGGAGAGAATAGAATAGAATAGAGTGGCGTAGCAGAGCAGAGCAGAGGAGAGGAGAAGAGAAGAGAAGAGAAGAGAAGAGAAGAGAAGAGAAGAGAAGAGAAGAGAAGAGAAGAGAATGAGATAGATAGATAGATAGATAGATAGATAGATAGATAGATAGAGATAGATGATAGATGATAGATAGATGATAGATAGATAATGAATAGAATAGTATAGAATCAGATAGAATAGAATAGAATAGAATAGAATAGAATAGAACAGAACAGAATGAAAATAGAATAGAATAGGAATTAGATAGATAGATAGATAGATAGATAGATAGATAGATAGATAGATAGATGATAGATAGATAATGAATAGAATAATATAGAATCAGAATAGAATAGAATAGAATAGAATAGAAAATAGAATAGAATAGAACAGAACAGAATGAAAATAGAATAGAATAGGAATTAGATA
Organism: Arizona elegans; assembly: GCA_022577455.1. NCBI lineage: Eukaryota > Metazoa > Chordata > Lepidosauria > Squamata > Colubridae > Arizona > Arizona elegans. The sequence continues at coordinate 766,642 of JAKOOJ010000056.1, forward strand.
GATAGATAGATAGATAGATAGATGATAGATAGATAATGAATAGAATAATATAGAATCAGAATAGAATAGAATAGAATAGAATAGAATAGAATAGAAAATAGAATAGAATAGAATAGAACAGAACAGAATGAAAATAGAATAGAATAGGAATTAGATAGATAGATAGATAGATAGATAGATAGATAGATAGATAGATGATAGATAGATAATGAATAGAATAATATAGAATCAGAATAGAATAGAATAGAATAGAATAGAATAGAAAATAGAATAGAATAGAACAGAACAGAATGAAAATAGAATAGAATAGGAATTAGATAGATAGATAGATAGATAGATGATAGATAGATAATGAATAGAATAATATAGAATCAGAATAGAATAGAATAGAATAGAATAGAAAATAGAATAGAATAGAATAGAACAGAACAGAATGAAAATAGAATAGAATAGGAATTAGATAGATAGATAGATAGATAGATAGATAGATAGATGATAGATAGATAATGAATAGAATAATATAGAATCAGAATAGAATAGAATAGAATAGAATAGAATAGAATAGAATAGAATAGAATAGAAAATAGAATACAATAGAACAGAACAGAATGAAAATAGAATAGAATAGGAATTAGATAGATAGATAGATAGATAGATAGATAGATAGATAGATAGATGATAGATAGATAATGAATAGAATAATATAGAATCAGAATAGAATAGAATAGAATAGAAAATAGAATAGAATAGAACAGAACAGAATGAAAATAGAATAGAATAGGAATTAGATAGATAGATAGATAGATAGATGATAGATAGATAATGAATAGAATAATATAGAATCAGAATAGAATAGAATAGAATAGAATAGAATAGAATAGAAAATAGAATAGAATAGAATAGAACAGAACAGAATGAAAATAGAATAGAATAGGAATTAGATAGATAGATAGATAGATAGATAGATAGATAGATAGATAGATAGATAGATGATAGATAGATAATGAATAGAATAATATAGAATCAGAATAGAATAGAATAGAATAGAATAGAATAGAAAATAGAATAGAATAGAACAGAACAGAATGAAAATAGAATAGAATAGGAATTAGATAGATAGATAGATAGATAGATGATAGATAGATAATGAATAGAATAATATAGAATCAGAATAGAATAGAATAGAATAGAAAATAGAATAGAATAGAATAGAACAGAACAGAATGAAAATAGAATAGAATAGGAATTAGATAGATAGATAGATAGATAGATAGATAGATAGATAGATAGATAGATGATAGATAGATAATGAATAGAATAATATAGAATCAGAATAGAATAGAATAGAATAGAATAGAAAATAGAATACAATAGAACAGAACAGAATGAAAATAGAATAGAATAGGAATTAGATAGATAGATAGATAGATAGATAGATAGATAGATAATGAATAGAATAGTATAGAATCAGATAGAATAGGATAGAATTAGAATTAGAATAGAATAGAATAGAAAATAGAATAGAATAGAATAGAATAGAATAGAAATAGATAGATAGATAGATATAGATAGATAGAAATAGATAGATATAGATAATGAATAGAATAGAACAGAATGAAAATAGAATAGAATAGAATGAGATAGATAGATAGACAGATAGATAGATAGATAGATAGATAGATAGATAGACGATAGACGATCGATAGATAGATAATGAATAGAATAGTATAGAATCAGACAGAATAGAATAGGATAGAACAGAATGAAAATAGAACAGAATGAAAATAGAATAGAATTAGATAGATAGATAGATAGATAGATAGATAGATAGATAGATAGACAATAGACGATAGATAATAAATAGAATAGAATAGAATCATAGGGTTGGTGGGAAAGTCACGTGGAAACATGCATGCTCTTTGTGGCCGTGCTCCAGAAAAGCCAAACTTCCAGGTTCTGTCATGCATGTGTGCGTGACGATCAGCCGGCTGGCGCATATGCGTAGGCTGATTTTCGGCACTGCCACTCGGACGAAGGGATCGCGCTACGGAAAAGCCGAACTTCCAGGTTCTGGTGCACATGCGCACCTGAAAATCAGCTGGCCGGCACATGCCATGCACACCGGTTTTTGGCACTGCGGCACGCACCAAGGACAGCTGATTGTCACGCGCGTATGCACGACAGAAACCCGGAAGACAAACAGGCAAGGCCGCGATTGCCGGGCGACATGGCTTCGCGTGCCATAGGTTCGCCCTCACGGTTCTAGTCCGACCAACCCCTTTCTCAAGCAGGAGGCCCTGGAATTTATTTATTAATAAATTAATATGCCGTCCCTCTTGCTGTCTGTATGCCTTCCTTTTATCCTACAGCTCTCATAAAAGCAGGAGGGGGAGGAGGGGGAGGGGCAGGGGGAGCGGGAAGAGGAAGAGGGGGAGGACTGTCAGTTACCAAGAAATGAGAATATTTGTAGCTCAGGGTGGAGCTGTGGGATCCTTGGGAGTTTGGTCCTTTTCTTGTAGACATTTCATGACCCAACTAGATAACATCGTCTCTCCCAGCAAGTTCCTTTAACCCTATCCAGGATCTTCCAGGAGAACAAGACTCCGCTCCCTTCTAGTACTGATGAGGTCCCCTAGCTGGGTAAAAAAATGTCTGCAAGAAAAACCCCCAAACCAGTGGTGGGTTCCTCCCAGTTCGGTCCGGTTCGACCGAGCCGGTAGCGGTGACGATATGACATCACCGAACCAGTTCTGCCCCCACCGTTCCACCACCCCGCCCTCCCTGCATTATTCTTACCTTTTATTTGGCCCCACCCCCAACCTAGTGCTGCCTCCTGAGTCCCAGCTGATGGCTAGAGGGAAAAAAACTGTTTAAACTCTTGCCGCGGGGCTTCAAAGGGCCGCCCTACAGCTGATCAGTGTTAAAAGAAAACAAATGAGTAGACAGGTGCCTGCAAAAATAAATGGGTAGACCAGTGCCTGCAAAAATAAATGAGTAGACCAGTGCCTGCAAAAATAAATGGGTAGACCAGTGCCTGCAAAAATGAATGACTAGACCAGTGCCTGCAAAAATAAATGGGTAGACCAATGCCTGCAAAAATAAATGAGTAGACCAGTGCCTGCAAAAATAAATGGGTAGACCAGTGCCTGCAAAAATAAATGAGTAGACCAGTGCCTGCAAAAATAAATGGGTAGACCAATGCCTGCAAAAATAAATGGGTAGACCAGTGCCTGCAAAAATAAATGGGTAGACCAATGCCTGCAAAAATAAATGGGTAGACCAGTGCCTGCAAAAATGAATGAGTAGACCAATGCCTGCAAAAATAAATGGGTAGACCGGTGCCTGCAAAAATGAATGACTAGACCAGTGCCTGCAAAAATAAATGAGTATTTTACCATTGTGGTTATTTTTGAATCCAAAAAGTCTGAGAGAGACTCTCATTTTATCTCTCTCCTCAATGAAACGTTCTATTCTCTTAAGAACTCTAAAGCTTTTGCAAGCCTGAAGCCAGGATCCAAAGGGTAAGAGGACTGTTAAGACAAGATAGCCAACAGTAACACAACACATTCCAAGCTTCCTCAAGTAAGCATTTGTACATGTCATTATTTTTAAAAGTATTTTAATAAGTATTTAAAGATGAAAATTAAATTATTAAATAAATAAATAAATAAATAAATAAATGAGTAGACCGGTGCCTGCAAAAATAAATGGGTAGACCAGTGCCTGCAAAAATAAATGAGTAGACCAGTGCCTGCAAAAATGAATGAGTAGACCAGTGCCTGCAAAAATGAATGAGTAGACCAGTGCCTGCAAAAATAAATGGGTAGACTGGTGCCTGCAGAAATGAATGACTAGAGCAGTGCCTGCAAAAACAAATGGGTAGACCAGTGCCTGCAAAAATAAATGACTAGACCGGTGCCTGCAAAAATGAATGAGTAGACCAGTACAGTTCTGCAAGCAGTTAAAAGCCTGGAAGACCAGTACCTCTGCTAAATCCTAAAGAATTGTCACATGACCATCAAGCCACACCCACAAAATAAGCCACGCCCACAGAACCGGTAGTAAAAAAAATTAGAACCCACCCTTGCCCCAAACCCAGAGAAGCATCCAGGACCCCGCAGCCGACTCTGCACACATCCTTGGTGTAACTTGCCACCGGCGTAGCAATTAAATTGAGAAGGCCGAGTGTCCCCCTCGGCACCTGCAAAGGATGATGGGATGGTTCGTCTTGGCAGGACTCACGCTTAAGCGTTAACGGTTGCCCCATGGCTGGCCTTGGTTGGTGGAGAAGAAGACGCAGCCAGAACGCTGGTGCCAAGTTCCTTGGCGTCATGGTGAGCTGTTTGTTTTGGTGACTCCAATTTACTCATTAGCGGAGTAATGGATCCATTGCTCCCCTACCCGAAGCACTAAATCTCCCCGGAGGATGAACTAAGAAAAACAGTAGCACAAAATATTTCTCCTTGGTTAATTAGAGTGGAGGTGAGAAAAAGTTTGAACCTTGTTAGGAGTGAGGAGGGAAAGGAGGAAAGCGGAAACTGTTTTCAATCTTTTCCAGAGATTAAACCTGGCTGAGATGGTGCCCTTCGCCCGTCCCGGAGTTGGCAGCAAAAACGTCTAGCGTTACAAAACACCTTTTGCGTCCTTTATTGGATAAAATGGAACAGAAAAGTCAAGGGATGATAAGACAATCACAAAAGGAAAAGGAAAAAAAGAGAATAACAGAATAACAGAGTTGGAAGGGGCTTTGGAGGGTTAAGGGAGTGGTGAAGTCCAAATTTTTTTACTACCAGTTCTGGGCCCACGGCTTGGTGGGCGTGGTGTGGCTTGGTGTGGCTTGGTGGGTGTGCCATTCCCACCCTACTCTGGGGATGGCCAGAGGTGATATTTGCCGGTTCTCCAAATTGCTCAAAATTTCCGCTACCGGTTCTCCAAATTGCTCAAAATTTCCGCTACCGGTTCTCCAAATTGCTCAAAATTTCCGCTACCGGTTCTCCAAATTGCTCAAAATTTCCGCTACCGGTTCTCCAAATTGCTTAAAATTTCCGCTACTGGTTCTCCAAATTGCTCAAAATTTCCGCTACCGGTTCTCCAAATTGCTTAAAATTTCCGCTACCCGTTCTCCAAATTGCTCAAAATTTCCGCTACCGGTTCTCCAAATTGCTCAAAATTTCCGCTACCGGTTCTCCAAATTGCTCAAAATTTCCGCTACCGGTTCTCCAGAACCTGTCAGAACCTGCTGGATTTCACTCCTGCGTTAGGGTTACGTAACCCTCCAAACTCTAACCCTAACCTTAACTCTAGTCCAACTCCCTGCTCAGGCAGGAAACCCTCCACCATTCCAGACAAATGGTTGTCCAATCTCTTCTTATAAATCCTCCAGTGATGGAGCACCCACAACTTCTGGTGGCAAGGAATTCCACTGATTAATTGTTCTAACCAACCGGAAATTTCTCCTTTGTTTTAGGCCAGTCATAGCTAAGCTTTTTGTGCCATCGAGTGCCAAAAGCAAGGGGAATATGGGGGGGGGGGGGCGTCACATACATGCGTGCCCACACCCATAATTCAATGCCCACCATGCCCCCCCATGCATGCGCGCGCAACCCCCCCATGGTCTCCCCGCAATGACAAAAAAGTTACTGGTGGGCCCAGAAGGCTTGTTTTTTCGCCCTCCCCAGTCTCCAGACGTTTTCTTGGAGCCTGGGGAGGGCAAAAACAGCCTCCCCACTTCCCCGGAGGCCCTCAGGAGGCTGGAAACGGCCCGTTTCCCAACTTCCGGTGGGCCCAGAAGCTGGTCGGGGTGCCCATGCACGGCTGGACCTGAGCTAGAGCAACGCTCGTGTGCCCATAGATATGGCTCGACGTGCCACCTGTGGCATTCGTGCCTTAGGTTCGCCATCACAGTTCTAGGCAGTTTCTCTTCCTGATTAGTTTCGATCCGTTGCTTCTTGTTTTACATGGAGGTGCTTTGGAGAATAGGTTGACCCCCTCCCTCTTTTTCGGAGGAACCCCTCAAATATTGGAATATGCTCTCATGTCCTCCCCCTAGTCTTTTCATTAAACTAGACATATCCAATTCAGGGGTAGGATTCAAATAATTTAACAACCGGTTCTCTGCCCTAAGGACCGGCTGGGTGGGTGTGGCCATGGTGGGTGTGGCCAGAGGGTGTGATAGGCAGCACCCGGCCTCCTGCACCCCCCCCGGGAGCAAAAACAGGCTGCGGAGGGGCTGCGCCGCAACTCCCTGTACCCCGTTTTGGGTCTAGGAGGCAGGGGTGAAATCCAGCAGGTTCTAACAGGTTCTGGAGAACCGGTAACGGAAATTTTGAGTAGTTCGGAGAACCGGCAAATACCACCTCTGGCTGGCTCCAGAGTGGGGTGGGAATGGAGATTTTGCAGTATCCTTCCCCCAGGAAGAGAGGGAATGGAGATTTTGCAGTAACCTTCCCTTGGAGTGGGGTGGGAATGGATATTTTGCAATATCCTTCCCCTGCCACGCCCACAGAACCGGTAGGGAAACATTTTGGATTTCACCCCTGCTAGGAGGCCTCCCTGCAGCCTCCTGCGAGCGAAAACAGGCCGTTGGGGGGGGCGCACTGCATCCCCCCTGGTACCCCATTTTGGGCCTACGAGGCCTCCCTGCACTTACCTGGGAGCCAAAATGGGGAGCATGGGGACTCCTGGAAGCGGCGGAGCAGGACGGGGCCAGCCAGCAATTTAACTACTGGCTCACCCAAACCAACCCGAACCGGCTGAATCCCATCATTGATTCCTGCAACCATCCTTCGTATGTTCTATCCTCCATTCCCCTTCTCCTTCGATATGCGGATTAGGTTTGGGTTGCTGATTCTGGGAGTTGAAGTCCATCCATCTTCAAGCTACCAAGGTTGAGAAACACTGGTTTAAGGGAAGATGGAAACAGGAGAAGGAATAAAATGTATTTGGATATAAAACTTTTCAAAACCTCTGGCAAGACGATCCTGCAGGTGGCGCTCTTCCCTGAGAAATGTGAAGCCGGCTGGGCCACGGAAGAACAAAGAGAAGGGAAGGATAGGAAGGGAGGGATTTCTTAGCAAAAAGTTTGGCTTTTTTTTTCTTCCTCCCTTCATCCTGTAAGAAAAGGGACTATTTCAGGTTGACTCTTTCCTCTTCACACCTCACTGATTTAGGAGCCAGATGTTTCTAGGAAGCTGCAGAAGAAGAAGGGAGAAATTTAACCACAGCCTGTAAAGATTTATAGTTTGAGCGATGCCGTGGCCCAGTGGCGAAGACGCTGAGCTTGTCGATCGAAAGGTCGGCAGTTCAACGGTTCGAATCCCTAGCGCCGCGTAACAGGGTGAGCTCCCGTGACTTGTCCCAGCTTCTGCCAACCTAGCAGTTCGAAAGCACGTAAAAAAATGCCAGTAGGAAAATAGGGACCACTTTTAGTGGGAGGGTAACAGCGTTCCATGCTCCTTTGGCGTTGAGTCATGCCGGCCACATGACCACGGAGACGTCTTCGGACAGCGCTGGCTCTTCAGCGTTTCCATCCGTTGCTTCTTGACCTGCCTTCAGGTGCTTTGGAGAATAGGTTGAGCCCTGTTCTGTCCTCACTGCATGTTAGTGTGTGTGCAGCTCGACATACAGCTAAACCCACTTATCCTCCAATAAAACAGACTGTGTGCGTAGATCTGGATGCTTTATTGAAAGAACAGGATATGGTGAAACTGGGGGAAAATAGGGATGCATACACTGAGAACCAAGTACAAAATAGGCAGTATTGAGTTACACAACAATGAATAAATACAAGCAATTTAAATCTTGCCAGCCATGCTCTGTGTGTGGGATGTGGGTTTGTCCTTGGATGACCATGTGCCACAGATTAAGATGGATTCTTCAAATGCTAAAGGAAAATGGAGCCTGGCTTCCCAGTGTCCATTTGGTTTGAGAGTGTTCTGTTCCCGTACCACACACACGCACCCCCACAGACAGCCCGGAGTTAATAAGCCGCACGACAAAACTCTTTGAAGATAAAGCTGGCAGCAACCCAGTGGCTAGCTGCCAATTCAGACTTTACTCACACAAAACAAAGATTAGACTGCAAGCATTCCGATAAAGCAGGCAAAGTTTCAGCAATACAAGGATTAGTCCAAATGCAGTCCGATAAAGCAAGCAAAGTCCAGTAACGCAGAGATCATGGAGTATTTCCAGTTTTTGCTCGTCACAAACTGAACCGGCCACCACACCCACATTTATACCCTGTGGGGTGTGGTCCAGTGACTCAGCTAATCTCTGGCACGCCTTCCCATCTGCTATGCACGCTTCTCCTTGCGCCTCTGTCGAGGGTCCAGCCAGCACTTATCTCCTTCATCGCTGTCCACCTGTGGCTGCGGGGACGTGCTTGGCTCTAAGCCTATCGTTTGGCCTTCGGTGTCCTCCGGAGGCATTGCCAGAGAGGAGGGTCCTGGAGAGGGAGGCCTTGCCAACTCCTCTCCCTCACTCTCAGAGTCTGCATCTGTCGATAGCCCAGGCTCAGTCAACGGAGCCACAACAGAGAGTGTGCGGGCTGATGGGTAAAGAGGTTGGGTCAGCTTTAAGCAATATAATTGGTATTTGTCTCTCCGGGTTGGGGTTAGGGCAGGGGTCAGCAACCTGCGGCTCAGGAGCTGCATGCGGCTCTTCCACCTCTCTGCTGTGGCTCCCTGCCACTCAAAATTTGTGTCACAACCACCAATGTGCGACACCTGTCAGCACATGATTTATTGAGCTTCTCAACCCCCGGTAGGCCAACCACGGATAAATCCAAGAAAAGAAAAATTTCAGAAGAAAACAACGTTTAATTCAACTACATAGGCTAATTTTGCGGCCGCTCAAGGAATAGTCAGGCATGGGAAGGCTTTTGTGGCTCCCGGTGTTTTCTTTTCTGTGGGAAACGGGTCCAAATGGCTCTTGGAGCGTTTAAGGTTGCAGACCCCTGGGTTAGGATTAGTTAGGGTTGTTGCGAGAGAGCAACACTCTGTTGGGTGTGGGACCAGTTAAGGGGAGCAACTGATTGACTAACCTAGCTTTGTTGCCTTTCCTTCTGACCGTCATCTGACAAACCTTAAAACAATCCCCAGTCTCTTTTTAAAGTGGGGAACGGAAGCTTTGAATGCTGAGTTTAGTCAGAGTAGAGCAGACTAGAAGTAGAAAGGAAGGGGTCAGCCCTTCGGTGTAGGACAGGGCAGGAAAGGGCACCACAAGGAGTTTTTACTTTGGGCCAATCACCAGGAGACGGTGGGTTCTAGTTCTGCCTAAGGCATGACAGATGGCTGCGGGACTTTGGGCCAATCCCCAGGAGACCTGCCCCAGGCATGGAAGCCGATGAGTGATTTTGAGAGATTTACCAGGAGAAGGTGAGTTCAAGCCCGTTAAGGTGACTTCGGACCAACCACTAGGAGACAATGAGTTCTAGTCCAGCCTCAGGTATGAAATCTGATTGGGTGACTTTGGGCCAATCCCCAGGAGACGGCGAGTTCTAGTCCCACTTTAGGCATAAAAGCTGGATTGGGTCAGTCCCTCTCTCTCTCTCAGCCCAGCCCACCTCACAGGGTTGTTGTGATGGAAACGATGAGGAGGAAAGTGTGTTTGCATAGGTTCGCTGCCTTGAGTCATTTGCAAAAAAAAAATAATAAAGGCGGCCTAGAAAGAAATGCATAAAATAAAAACAGACTGGGGACATTTGTATTATTATTATTATTATTATTATTATTATTATTATTATTATTATTATTAATTGAATTTGTATACCGCCCTACTCCCAAAGGACTCAGGGCGGTAAAATTTTAAAAATTTTAAAAAAGTTTAAAAGAGAGGTTAGGCCAGGCCAGCCTGCTGGAAAAGAAATGTTTTGATGGCACGGCGGAAAGCGCGCAGGTCCAGGATCTTCCGTATCTCCGGGGGGAGCTCGTTCCAGATGGCGGGTGCCCCCACAGAGAAGGCTCTCCCCCTGGGGGCCGCCAGTCGACACTGTTTGGCCGATGGCACCTGGAGGAGCCCCTCTCTATGGGAGCGTACTGGTCGGTGAGAGGCTACTGATGGCAGGAGGCGGTCTCGTAAATACCCCGGTCCGATGCCGTGGAGCGCTCTAAAGGTGGTAACCAAAACCTTGAAACACACCCGGAAGACCACCGGGAGCCAGTGCAGCTCGCGCAGGAGGGGAGTCTCATGGGAGCGCCCCGTCGCTTCCATAACCACCCGCGCGGCCGCATTCTGGACCAGCTGGAGCCTCCGGGTGCTCCTCAAGGGGAGCCCCATTATAGAATGAGCAACTTCTTCCCCGCCTCCTCCTTCCGGGTCTTGCCTCAGGACGGATGCTTGGGGACATTCGGGGTCTCGCCCCGTTGCTAAGGGGGGGGGAAAGGATTCCGTGGAGGACCACTTGGGTCTGTTTAGGAAAAACGCCTCCAATTACCAGTGTGAGGATGCGAGTCCCCCCCCAACATGAATTCTGCACTGTGAGAAACTCTCTGCTTGCAACACCCCAACAGTCTAATTAACCTTTCTTGATTAAGGCAATTATTTCCAGCACGTTATCCTTTAATTTAAACATCAGCAGGCTTCTCTGCTGAGTGGGGCTCAAGGGCCGGGGGCGGGGGGGAGGGCAGGGCGTCCCCCACCCACAGACAGAGAACCGAGGGAGGGAACCCACTTTTCCAGGGTTGCCAGACTTGCTTTCCAGACAGCTGTTGCAACTCAGAGAGGGATTTAACCCTTGGGGGGGTCCCTAGAGGGAAAAGGGGGTGTCTAGGGGAAGGGGAGTGGGGGGATCATTTCCAGGGTACATGAAGGGCTCCCTGCTTGTATGTTGCAAAGATCCGTGGCTTCGTTAGAGTTCCTGAGGAAACGTTCGCTTCTTCATCTCTCTTGCTTCAACTATGGGCAGTCCTTGATTGATAGCTATTCGTTTAGTGACTGTTGAAAGTTACAATAGAGTAAAAAGGTGTTCCTGGGGATTTTGCTCCTTGCCAACTCTAGGGGCCGCTGCTCATCTCCGTTTCAAGGCCACGGAGCTAGCGCTATCGGAAGATATTTCCGTGGTCACGTGACGTCATCAAGGGCTGTGTGATCTTCCCACCGGAACGGTACCTATTGATCTACTCGCATGTGCATGCTTTCGAACTGCTAGGTTGGCAGGAGCTGAGGCCAGGACGGGAACTCACCCCTTTGGGTGGTGCTTGGGTCTTCAACCTGGGCTGCCGGCTTTCCAGCTGACAAGCTCAGCATCTTTAACCACTCAGCCATCGTGCCCCGCCCTCCCAAAAGGTCTTCTACCTTGCCCCAAATTTACTAGTCGATTAAAAGGTAAAGGAAAAGATTTCCCTGTCAGTCGTATCCGACTCTAAGGGGTGCTACTCATCTCTGTTTCAAGGCCATTGAGCCAGGACTGTCCGAAGACATTTCCGTATTTTTGGCTAGAATGGCCAGACAAAGCTTTAACCCCCACTCTCTCTCTCTTCTCTCCCTTTCTTCTCTCGCCCTCTTCGCATTTTCTCTTCTCTCTGTCTCTTCTCTCTCTGTCTCTCTTTTCTCTCTGCTCTCTCTATTTCTGTCTCCTCTCCTCTCTCTCTCTCTTTCTTCTCTCTTTCTCCTCTCTCCGTCTTTTTGTCTCTCTCTCTGTCTTTGTTTCTCTCTTCTCTCTTCTTCTCTCTCTCTTTCTGCCTCTGTATCTCATTCTTTCTTTCTCTTTCTTCTCTCCTCTTTTCTCTCTTCTCTCTTCTTCTCTCTCTTTCTTTCTCTTTCTTTCTTTCTCTTTCTTCTCTCCTCTCCTCTCTTCTCTCTCTCTCTCTTTCTTTCTTTTTCTTCTCTCCTCTCTCCTCTCTTCTTATCTCTTTCTCTTTCTCTTTTTTCTCTCCTCTCTCCTCTCTTCTTTCTCTCTCTCTCTTTCTCTTTTTCTCTCCTCTCTCCTCTCTTCTTTCTTCTCTCTTTCTCTCTCTTTCTTTCTCTTTCTTCTCTCCTCTCTCCTCTCTTCTTATCTCTCTCTTTCTCTCTCTCTCTCTCTTTCTTCTCTCTTTCTCCTCTCTCCGTCTTTTTGTCTCTCTCTGTCTTTGTTTCTCTCTTCTCTCTTCTTCTCTCTCTCTTTCTGCCTCTGTATCTCATTCTTTCTTTCTCTTTCTTCTCTCCTCTCTCCTCTCTTCTTTCTTCTTTCTTTCTCTCTTTCTTTCTTTTTCTTCTCTCCTCTCTCCTCTCTTCTTATCTCTTTCTCTTTCTCTTTTTTCTCTCCTCTCTCCTCTCTTCTTTCTCTCTCTCTCTTTCTCTTTTTCTCTTCTCTCTCCTCTCTTCTTTCTTCTCTCTTTCTCTCTCTTTCTTTCTTTCTTCTCTCCTCTCTCCTCTCTTCTTATCTCTCTCTTTCTCTCTCTTTCTTTCTCTTTCTTCTCTCCTCTCTTCTCTCTCTCTCTCTCTCTTTTCTCTCCTCTCTTCTTTCTTCTCTCTCTTTCTTTCTCTCTCTCTCCTCTCTTTCTCTCTCCTCTCTTTCTCTCTCTCTTCTCTCTGTCTCTGTCTCTCTCATCCTTTTGCAACTGCATTGCTGTTCTGGGCAAACATCTAGCCCAATTAATATTCATGCGTTCCAAAGCAGATGTTCCCAACATCTGTGCCATGTCAGGATGCTGTCAACACTTTGTTAGCATGAATGGCATCTCCCAGCCCTCCCTTCTCCTCCAATGCAGTTGTGAATTCCGTTTGCGTGTTTTATCCTACGACGTTTGGCCAAGCGCCACATTCACTTCTTAAGTTCCTGTTTGGGATTCCCGTACCATCCCTTCCCTTCCAGTTAGACGCTCCTGGGATTATTTTGCACCCTCGGCTCTGGAATAAAGCTTGGAAGGAAGCATTCATTTTGCTAAAACGGGTCTCCTCTGTGTCTCTCTGTGTGTGTTTGTTTATTTCTGAGGCTGTTTAGCTTCAGTTTGCAGGCAACAGGCAATAAACACCTGCTGTTGGCAGCACCGACGAGCTTCCATTGATAGATCTTGGGGATTTTGTCTCTCTCCCAAGTTTTTTTTTACACAGTTGGCAGTGACAGCTGGGCCCGGCCGCTTGCCAAGTCACACCAGTGGGGTTTGGCACGCACTCCCACCAGTTCAGCAAAAAACAAAACAAAACAAAAAAAAAACTGGGATAAATATTTTTGAAGCGAAACCTCCCTCGGAAAAATCTGCTTGGCCAGAAGTCTCTGTGTTTTTAATTGGCTTTGATTTATTTGCAGCTTCCAGCCTGTAACTGGGTTGGGTTGTTTTTTTTTTTTGAAAAAAATCAAACTTCGTTCCTTGAAAACGGATGAACTTCAACTCCCAGAATTCCCCAGCCAGCTTTGCTAGCTAGCTCGGGGGTTCTGGGAGTTGAAGTCCACATATCTTAAAGTGGTCAGGGTTGGGGGAAAAATGTTTTGCTTTCATGCATTATATTCTTTTGCATTAAAGAACATTTTCTCACATTTCAGTAATCCATCATATTGTTAATTTCTCCTCCTTCTCCTCCTGTCTGCAAACCCCACTTCCTCTTAGCACTGATATTGTTACCTAGTTGGGTCATGAAACGTCTACAAGAAAACAACCAAGTTCAGAGAGCACCAACGATGCCACAGTCCTCCTCGTCCTCCTCCTCCTCCTCCTCTCCACAAACCCACTTCCTTCTAGCTCTGATGTGGTTACCGAGTTGGGTCATGAGACGTCTGCAAGAAAACCGAGGCCACTTGGAGGTTTATCTGTGCCCTGAGAGTCACCTGAATAGTGCAAATTGGGTGTGGAACTTTCTGAAAGGACTGGCCTCAAGGATTCTCAGAGAGAGGACTAACGACCAGAGGACTGCGAGGAATATAAATCCATTTTCCACCATTCAGTCAGAACAGAAGAAGCTTCTTAGATGAGAAGCGAAACGCCTTCAAGGAAAACAAAGGAAGTTCCAGTTCCCTCTTGGAAAAAGGCACAGCCTTGACGTTCTTGGTGACACGGAAACTATCTGACTGCTTGTGAACAAACCATTAATGTGAATAAGCTCTTCCTTGCCAAATGGGAAGAAATAGGGAGTGAACAAAGTAGCAGAGGTGGGTGCGGGAAATGGGTTGCTTTGTCACTGGAAAAATTTCATTGAAAAAAAAAAAATTGGAAAAAGCTCAGAGAAGAGTAACTAAGGTGATTAAAGGCCTGGAGACAAAAACATATGAAGAACGGTCGCAGGATTTGGAGAAAAGAGGAACGAGGGGGGAACATGATAGCAGTATTCCAATATTTGAGGGGCTGCCACAAAGAAGAGGGGGGTCAATTTATTCTCCAAAGCCCCTTTGAAGGCAGGACAAGAAGCAACGGATGGAAAGTAATCAAGGAGAGAAGCAACTGGAATTAAGGAGAAACTTCTAACAGTGAGAACGATTAATCACTGGAACAGCTTGCCACCAGAAGTTGTGGGTGCTCCATCACTGGAGGTTTTTACGAAAAGACTAGACAGCCAGCTATCTGAAATGGTAGAGGGGTCTTCTGCTTGAGCAGAGGGTTGGACTAGAAGACCTCCAAGGTCCCTTCCAGCTCTATTCTGATTGATATTGATTGATTGATTGATTGCTCTTCTACTAGGAGCTAAACCTACCAGTGGAATTCTGGGAGTTGAAGTCCATTCAACTTTACCCCTGCCAGGTTTGAAAAACTCTGGAGTAGATTGGTGGCGCAGCGGACTAAAGTGCTGTTATGTAGCACTTAGTTGCCAGCTGCCTGCAATTACTGCGAGTTCAAATCTCACCAGGCTCAGCCTTCCATCCTTCCGAGGTAGGTAAAATGAGGACCCGGATTGTGGGGGCAATAACTGACTTTGTATAAAAAAGAACACCACTTAGGGAGGGGACCGAAAGCCCTACTAAGCAGGTATATACAAAAGTATGAAGGCTATTGCTTAACACATTGTAAGCTGCCCTGAGTCTCCGGAGAAAGGGTGGCATATAAATCGAACCAATAGATAGAGATATAGATAGAGAGATAGATAGATAGATACTGTAGATAGATAGATAGAGATAGATAGATGGATAGATAGATAGATAGATAGATAGATAGATAGATAGATAGATAAGAGCCTTGGTGGCGCAGCGGACTAAAGTGCTGTTATGTAGCACTTAGTTGCCAGCTGCCTGCAATTACAGCGAGTTCAAATCTCACCAGGCTCAAGGTTGACTCAGCCTTCCATCCTTCCGAGGTAGATAAAATGAGGACCCGGATTGTGGGGGCAATAAATTGACTTTGTATAAAAAAGAACACCGCTTGGGGGGGAGGGGCGAAAGCCCTACTAAGCAGGTATATACAAAAGGATGAAGGCTATTGCTTAACGCATTGTAAGCCGCCCTGAGTCTCCGGAGAAGGGCGGCATATAAATCGAACCAATAAATAAATAAATAAATAAATAAATAAATAAATAAATAAATAAATAAATATTTAATCATCTTTAATGGGAAAATTAATTCCAGGGGACCAAATCCAAGACCGAGAGAGGGAACATACATATTTATTTATTTATTAGGAAAACATTCTGAAGTTATTTTCCTTGCCGTTACGATGCGCCCTGCCTCCTAACTTTGAATCCCTCCCTCCCTTTGAAAATGCAATATGGCAAGCATGCTGATTAAAACCAATTTGCATTTGTGGGTGGGCCTTGTCAAAACTTAAATTAGATGAAATTGCGTTCAATAAAAGCAACAGAATGCAATGGGTATTGTTCTCCCTCTGGTTTATTAATTCCACTCCCCGCTCTCTGTTAAAGTTGCAAGTCGGTGGCGATTTTCTGCCAGACCCTGCCAGGACTCTCTCTCTCTGTGTGTGTGTGTGTGTGTCTACACACACATGTGCAAATTGAGGATGCACGCCCCTATAATAGGCAAAAGGTTGTTGGAAGAAATATCCATCTGGTTCACTTCCAAGCCGGGAGGAAGACACTGGAAATTATAGTAGAACAGAATTGAATAGAATAACAGAGTTGGAAGGGATCTTGGAGGTCTTCTAGTCCAACCCCCTGCTTAGGCAGGAAACCCTACACCCATGATGGCGAATCTATGGCACGCGTGGCACAGCTGGCACGCGGAGCCATATCGGTGGGCACGTGAGTGTTGTCCAAGCTCAGCTCCGGTGAGACCAGAAGTCGGGAAACGGAGGGCCTCTTTGGGGGGGGAAGGCCGTTTTTGCCCTCCCCAGGCTCCTAGAAAGGCTCTGGACCTGGGGAGAGTGAAAAACGGGCCTTCTGGGCCCACCAGAAGTCAACAAATGGGCTGTTTCCAGCCTCTGGAGGGCCTCCGGGGGGTTGGGGAAGCCATTTTCGCCCTCCCCAGGCTCCTAGAAAGACTCTGGAATAAAAAATGGGCCTATTGTGTGCTAAAGCAGGGGGAGTGCGGGGGAGTCACACATGCATGCATTGGGGGGGGGGTCAGGCGCATTGAATTACGGGTGTGGGCACATGCACCCCCCTCTGCTCCCCTCCGCTTTTGGCACGCGACGGCAAAAAGGTTAGCCATCACTGCCCTACACCACTTCAGACAAATGGTTGTCCAATCTCTTCTTAAAAACTTGCAGTGTTGGAGCATTCACAACTTCTGGAGGCAAGTTGTTCCACTGGATTGGAAAGATGGTTTAATGATGAACCAGAACCACCAGCATTCATGCTTCTGGGTAACTGACCACATGGAGTTGAGAGTGGGGGGGGTATTTATACCTTCTCTGGGCTTTGCACTTGAGCTTCCTCTTCCTGCGCAAGAACATGCATTCTAGTGGCTGTTGTCAGACTCTCACGAGGCCATGTGGGGTCATGTTTGTCTGAGATAAGTTTGGTTGAAGTTTGCTGGGGTGGGTGATGCAATGCCCTTTTAAATTTCTGGGGTTTTAAATTGAGACGAATTATTTAATAATTTTAAATTATTTTAATTGATGTTTGTCTTGTGCTTTTAATAGGCTGTACACCGCCCTGAGTCCTTTGGGAGAAGGGTGGTATAGAAATAAAATAAAATAAAATAAAATAAAATAAAATAAAATAAAATAAAATAAAATAAAATAAAATAAAATAAAATAAAATAAAATAAAATAATAATAATAATAATAATAATAATAATAATTTATTAATAATAATTATATTATTATAATTATAATATTATAATTATTATATAATTATAATAATATTATAATTATTATTGATGATGATGATGATGATGATGATGATTAGAATGTGCCATGTAGTGAGCTCTGCTGCTAGTAGGTTAATCCTATTATGTCCTGGAGGGCCATGTCTTAATCCCATCACCCTGGAGGGGAAAGCTTTTTGTCTTGTAGATAAGCTGGCCCAGTCCTGCTGGGGCTATTAAGAAAAGTGTGGGGCTGCTTTCCAAGAGCATGTTTCTCCTTTAGGGAAATATAATATTCTGCCTTTTTTAATATTTCTCAAAATATTTCATTCTTCTAGGAGAGGGGTGGGGGCTAACTTTGTGCAGGGTTTAGGTGGCCAGAGTTTGGCTTGGAAAAAAAAAAAGAAAGAAAACAAGTATCAGCTCATTCAGTTGGTTAGTTCCGTGTTCTTCTGATTTCCAGCAGTTTTTGGATCAGGGTTGAATTAATTCAAGCTGGATGTGGGTGGGGTGGCCATCTTCTTCTTTTTCTTTCCTCACTTTTCCTAACTTATAGCTCAACAGTTGGGATATTGAAAAAGCTGGACCTGAAATAAGAGGGCGAAATGGGGAAAAAATCCGTCTTGACAAGAACTGGGAGAGATTGTATAAAAATGCAGTTCCCCGACCTGGATTGAGTGTTGCAGGATTTTCCTGCTGGGGTTAGTTGGACTGACCCACCGCGAAGTCCAAGCATTTATTAGCACACTGGGGTGAAGGAAAATGCTGGTCTACTCTGCAGGGTTCCTGGTAATCTCGGAGGTTGGTTTGTTTTCTTGCAGACGTTTCATGACCCAACTAGGGAACATCATCAGTGCTAGAAGGAAGTGGGGTTTGTGGGGAGGAGGAGGAGGAGGAGGAAGAGGAGGACTGTGTGGTCCTTGATTCTCTCTGAGCCTGGTTGTTTTCTTAGAGACGTTTCATGACCCAACTAGATAACGTCATCAGTGCTACTGGGAGTGTTCTTGGCAGTTCCTTGACTAGACTGTTGTTTACAGTTTGGTGGTTTATCAGAGTTAGTAGTTTCTCAATTGAGGTGTTGCTCACTGCCAGACAAACAGTAAATAGTAGCCTTCCAGATGTTTTGGAATATAATTCCCATCAATCCTTCACACTGTTTGGATAGGAGATTGACCAGAGTCCAATCCCACCAGGAGGTGACTGTCATTTCGCATTCTTTCCTCCTCCTCCTCTCTTCCATCCTTCTCCTTTTCTTTCTTTCTTTCTTTCTTTTTATTTCTTTCTCTCTTTCTCTCTTCCTTCCTTCCTCTTCCTCTTCTTCTCCCTTCCATCCTTCTCCCTCCCTCCCTCCCTTTCTCTCTCTCTCCTTCCTTCCTCCTCCTCTTCTTCTCTCTTCCATCCTTCTCCCTCCCTCCCTCTTTCTCTTTCTTTCTCTCTCCTTCCTTCCTCCTCCTCCTCCTCTTCTTCCATCTTTCTCCCTTTCTTTTTTCTTTCTTTCTTTTTCTTTCTTTCTCTCTTTCTCTCTCCTTCCTTCCTCCTCTCCTCTTCTTCTTCTTTCCATCCTCCTCCCTTTCTTTTTTCTTTTTTTCTCTCTTTCTCTCTCCTTCCTTCCTTCCTCCTCCTCTTCTTCTCCCTTCCATCCTTCTCCCTCCTTCCCTCCCTTCATCTTTCTTTCTTTCTTTCTTTCTTTCTTTCTTTCTTTCTTTCTTTCCTCTCTCTCCTTCCTTCCTTCCTTCTTTCCTCCTCCTCTCCTCCTCACCTTCTTCTCCCTTCCATCCTTCTCCCTTTCTTTCTTTCTTTCTTTTTCTTTTTTCTCTCTTTCTCTCTCCTTCCTTCCTCCCTCCTCCTCCTCTTCTCCCTCCCTCCCTCCCTTCATCTTTCTTTCTTTCTTTTTTTCTTTCTTTCTTTTTCTTTCTTTCTTTTTCTCTCTCTCCTTCCTTCCTTCCTTCCTTCCTTCCTCCCTCCCTCCTCCTCTCCTCCTCACCTTCTTCTCCCTTCCATCCTTCTCCTTCATCCCTTTCCTCCTCCTCCTCCTCCCCCCAATCTCCCCCAAAGCTATCCTAGTGGTCTCCCATCCGCGTACCAACTGACTTTGCTTCCTTTCTCCTGCCCTGCTTTCCTTTGGTTCCAAGGATCGTCTGACCCTGATTGCTTGCAGGGGAGGCCCCGGTGGCGGCTCTTCAGCAGACATTAATGGTGGAGAGGCGGTTCTTTAATGGCCCATTACCATTATGGCTAATAGCTGGGGCCATTCTTTCAGGGTGGGGGCGGTGGGGAGGAGGGGGGGAGGAAGGGTTGGGAAATGGAAGCAATCACAAAGGGATCGCCTGCCTTCCGGATTCTTGTTTTTTTGTTTTAACCTCTGTCCTGAAGGGCTTTTGAGGAAATGCTAAAAGCTGCTTTTTCTGAGGCTCACCTTGATCCTTCACAAGCAATTACCAAAGGGAAGCCCCCTCCCCTCAATTTCTCCTCCCAGAGGAGGCCTCTTCACCCATAATGCTGCGCTGGAATTTTCTGTGGGTGGCAGGCAGGGAAGGGCCTTCGAAAATGGCCCTCTTTGGCATTAGCATCAGTTCGGGTTTTTTTCCCGGAGAGTTTAAATGTGCTTTTAGTGGGTGAAAGTACCAGTAAAGCTGCACTAAGCACCCGGTCCGATCCCTTCCTGGAAGGTGAAAGTTTTCCTTCTGAGGATGGACGAGTCCCACAAGGGAAGGTTTGCACCCGGGACAATTAGCACGCTCGATGCAAGTTCAGATTCAGTTTTACAAGGGAATTATACAGTCACATGATAGCAGCCTCCCCGTATTTGAAGGGCTGCCCCCAAAGAAGAGGGAGGGTCCACCTATTCTCCAAAGCACCAGAAGGCAAGACAAGAAACAACGGATGGAAACTAGTCAAGGAAAGAAACAACCTGGAGTTAAGGAGAAACTTCCTAACAGTGAGGACAATTAACCAGTGGAACTCCTTGCCACCAGAAGCTGTAAAAACTGGAGGTTTTAAAGAAGAGATTAGACAGCCATTTGTCTGGAATGATAGAGGATCTCCTGCTTGAGCAGCTGGCTGGACTAGAAGATCTCCAAGGTCCCTTCCAGCTCTATTCTGATTGATTGATTGCTCTTCTATCACTGTCTAGTTTGGAGCAGCAACGCAATAGGAGAGGTACAGAATCCAACGTTTACAGATAGTCCCCAATGTACAACCACAATGGAGCCCAAATCTACGTTGCTCAGCGAGACATTTGTTAAGTGAGCTTTGTCCCATTTTATGACCTTTCCTGCCACGGCTGCTAAGTGAATCACTGCAGTTGTTAAGTTAGTGACACGGTTGTTAAGTGAATTGGGCTTCCCCCATTGACTTTGCTTGTCAGAGGTTTCAAAAGGGGATCACGGGACCCCTGGGACACTGCAACCGTCATAAATATGAAGCAGTTACAAAGCGTCTGAATTTTGATCACATGACCGTAGGGAGGCTGCAACGGTCATAAGTGTGAAAAAGGATCCTAAGTCGCTTTTTTTCGGTACCGTTGTAACTCTGAATGTTCAACTAAGGGAACTGTTGTAAATCAGGAAGTATCTGTAGAATGAGATTGCAGGAAGAACAATTGTAACCAGCAATTGGGAGGAAGGGAGAAAGGGAAGGAGAAAGGGAGGGAAAAAGGGAAAAAGTAGAGAGGGAGGGAAGAAGGAAGGAGGAAAGGAGGGAAAAAAAGGAAAAAGGGAGGCATAAAGGAAATATAGAGGATGGAAGGATGGAAGGAAGGAAGGAAAAAGAGAAGGAGGGAGGGAGGAAGGAAGTCAGGAGGGAAGGAAGGAAATAGGATGGGAAGGAGGGAGGGAGGAATGAAGGAAGACAGGATGGAAGGAGGGAAGGAAATAGCATAGGAGGAAGGAAGGAAGCAAGCAAGGAAGGAAGCCAGGAAAGAAGGAAGGAAAAGGGGAATGAGTGACTGAATGAGGAAGGGAGGAAAAGAGGAGGGAGGGAAGCTGGAAGGAAGCTAAAAAAGAAAAGGGGAGGTAGGGAGGAAGAGAGGGAGGGAGAGAGGGAGGAGGGAAGGAATGAAGGAAATAGCATGGGAGGGAGGGAGGGAGAGAGGAAGACAGGAAGGAAGGAAGGAAGGAAGCCAGGAAAGAAGGAAGGAAAAGGGGAATGAGTGAGTGACTGAATGAGGAAGGGAGGAAGGGAGGAAAAGAGGAGGGAGGGAAGCAGGAAGGAAGCTAAAAAAGAAAAAGGGAGGGAGGGAGGGAGAGAGGAAGGAAGGAAGACAGGAAGGAAGGAAGGAAGGAAGGGATGATGGATAAATAGGTAAGCTAAGGGAGGGAGGAGGCGGAATGGATGGAATTGGGATTCAGTCCAAGGCTTCCAGCTTGGCTGTTGAAATCCATCCCCTTTCACCGTCCAAACAAAGAACTCTGAGGAGCTGCCAGCTGTTGCATTCATGCGGACGTCTCTCTCCTCTGGCGTCTCAGACATGTCCTCTTCTGGCGGTGCATTGAGTGCGGCTGTGGGATTGTGTGCCTGTCGGAGAGAGACCGAACCTCTTTGCACAAACACCTGCTCTTCTCCCAGGAAAGCCGGCCTGCGACTCCCCATCGGAGCCTCCACAACTCGTAAAGAGGAGTATTTCAGTAGTGGGGGCCGAGCCGGGACCCCCAGCGAGACCCCGAGTAGCAGGGACATGTCTTGAACCCAGTGCCTCTTTCTTTCCTGCTCCCAGTGGGCAAGTGTTCCCAGTATTTCAGGTGCTCAGGTGCGCCACGAAGGGGCTCAACAGTTAAAGAGAGGGAGCTCGCTGAATTTTATTTGTTCGATCGATAAATTTACACGCCATCCTTCTCAGGGGTGAAATCCAAAATTTTTCCCTACCGGTTCCGTGGGCGTGGCTTGCTGGGCGTGGCAGGGGAAGGATATTGCAAAATCTCCATTCCCAACCCACTTCTGGGGGAAGGATACTGCAAAATCTCCATTTCCCTGCCCTCCTGGGGCCAGCCAGAGGTGGTATTTGCCGGTTCGCTGAACTACTCAAATTTTCCGCTACCGGTTCTTCAGAACCTGTTAGAACCTGCTGGATTTCACCCCTGATCCATCTCCATTGCCTGAGATGAGTGCAGGGGTGGGGGTGGGGTGGGAGACAAAGATACTGAAAGAAGGATGCATTCCCAAGCCCCCACCCCCACCCCAAACCAGTGTGGCACTTCCTGTCTGCAAAAGGAGAAGGGTTTCTATGCACAAAGGGGGGGGGGGGGCAGCTCGGAGGTGTACATGTATTGCGAGAACGGGCAACATCTGTGCAGGTTTTAGCAAGTGCGGCCAAGGGGGCTGTTAGATCTGACAGACACGAATGGCACGGGTTTTATAGGCCCATCTGGTTAAGAGTTTCACGTACTGACGGAGGCCCATCGAGGCGGTCGCTAAAAGCAACGTAAAGGAAGTATCTTTGCAGCCTTACCTTGAAGGACAGACGGGGCTAGCTATAATCCCCCCCATCTGCCCCCCCCATATCTGTTGCCATCCCAATGCCGTCCGGCTGAGTTTTAACAGAATACAGGTCGTCCTCGACTTACGACAGTTCACTTAGTGTGTAAGAAGCTTGACTTAGTTGAAAAAGCTAAGCAGTTGGCGGGACTGGTTAGGAGTTGGATGGAGACCACCTGAAGCCTCCTCTCCCCGAGCTACGAAGCAGCCTTGGAAGTCTGCTCTGCTCCCAGGAGAAGCCAAGGGTCAGTCAATTCCCCAGGGCAGCGGCCAAAAAGCCTCCATCGGTGTGACTGTGAGGTCCCCGCAAGTTGCACCGCCGGACTATCATTTCCGGATAGGTGTTGTGATGGCCAAGGATGATGTTTCCCCTTGGCTTGATGGAAGCCTGTTGGCCAGGGATGATGTGATGGCGAGCCAGCTGTGAAAACACAACAACACAGCTGCAGGAAGCAGTTTTTCCCCTTTCCCTGGCGTGCCCCCTCCTCCTTTTTATTTCCCTTCTCCGAATACATACAGATAGTCCTCGAATTATGACAGTTTGTTTTTGATTTTTGTTTTCCCTGTCCACAGAACAGGGGAGATGGGTATCCGGTTTTCTACAAAAAAAACACACACAACTGTCTGTTGGAAGGGTTGGTCTTTTGAGATATCTTACGCTAAAGAAGAAAAATTAGCACGTGCTCTCTGGAAGAGGATCGACTGAGAGAGGCTGGATCCATTCCCATCCAAGAAGGGGTAAAAGGGATATTTGAATCCGAAGAATCTACGATTCCTCCCACTGTCCTCACCACTTTCTATAGAGCAGCCGTGTCAAACTCAAGGCCTGTGGGCCAGATCTGACCCATGGGGTGCTTAAATCTGGCCCACGGGCCATCCTGGAAATAGCAAAGGATCAGCCTGTGGCGCCTCTTGCAGCCAAAATGGGTCACGGGGGGGTCACATGCAGTGGTGGGACCCAGCCAGTTCGCACCCCTTCGGGAGAACCGGTTGTTAACTTTCTGAGCAATTTGGCAAATTGGTTGTTGGAAGAAATCATTAGGGCAGAGAACAGGTTGTTAAATTACTTGAATCCCACCACTGCCTCCCCACGCCCCATTTTGGCCGGCAGGGTCCTGTAGGAGGCATCCGTCCTGTCTCCCCCCCCCCCGCCGGTCCACGGAGGAGAACTACAATGCTGATCTGGCCCACAAAGAAATCCAGTTTGACACCCCTGCTATAGAGGGACGACTGAGAGCATCCTCTCATATGGCATAATTGTCTGGTTTGGAAGCATTCCTGCTTCAGAGAGGAAGGCGGCGCAGAGAGTGGTGAGGACAGCAGAAAAGATTATTGGAAGTTCACTTCTTTCTATCCAGGATGTGGCATATAAGCGATGCTTGAAGAGGGTCTGCAGGACTTCCTTCCTTCCTTCCCTTTTCCCATTTCTTTCTTTCTTTCTCTTTCTTTCTTTCTTTCTTTCTTTCTTTCTTTCTTTCTTTCTTTTTCTTTCCTTCCTTTTTCTCTTTCTTTCTTTCTTTCTTTCTTTCTTTCTTTCTTTTCTTTCTTTCTCTCTTCTTCTTCTTCTCCTCCTCCTCCTTCTCCCCTCCCTCCCTCCCTTCTCTTCCCTCCCCTCCCCTCCCTCTGTAACCCATGTAGGAAAAAGAAAGGCTGCCTACATTTCACAAAACTGCATTTCTGTGGTAGAGCAACTGAGCCTTTACTTGGGTCTGTCCATGCTCTCTTCTTCATGGGATCCTCAATCCTCCACTCAGTGCTGTAACCCTGATCCCCCCTGCATGGGACCAGCCCTGGATGCTGAAGGGCAGGCCAAGTGTGTGGGTTCCAGCCTGCCCCTTGGCTTGATCCAGCAGAATCTTATCAGGAAAAGCTCTCAGTGTCATCCTCCCCCCACCCCCCCAAAGGATTCCCCTACCAGAAGAGAGATAAACAGGTTAGACTAGAGCTTATGAAACAAAGTCTCTCTTATTTTCTAACCCAGTTTTTCTTAACCTTGGCAGCTGGAGAAAAACCACCATGGTCTGTCATAGATTTCACCTGGATTTAGGTGGTCTCACGGATAGCCTTTCTCGGCTTCCAATGGATCAGGCTTGAGATAATATTATGTAGAAGAAACAGCTCTCTGGGGTAACAGAATTTACAGAATAACAAGAGTTGGAAGGGACCTTGGAGGTCATCTAGTCCAGCCCTCTGACCAAGGCAGGAGTCTTTATACCAATCCCAGACCTATTAAAAGGACAAAATGCTCTTGGGCTCCCCGAGACAGGAATCAGCTGCCAATTAAAAGAGGGACTTCCTGCAGGAGGCAATTAAAGTGGTATATTGATATATTCTAGGGCTTTTTCCTAAGAAATTGCAATAATGGTTCATTTACATGTGCTTACATTGGAAAAAAATAATAATAATAACAGTGCAGCCAGGAGGTTTAACCGACATTGGGTATCGTACAACAGGACGTTATCACAGGACATACAATGAAGAGCATGAAGAAAGAAAGAAAGAAAGAAAGAATCAAAGGGAAACGGAGGAGAGAAAGGAAGACCAGGGAAAACATGAGACAAAGATAAATACACCGCGAACAGAACCTGGCCAGACAGATTAGGATCCCAACTTTTTTGTTGTTGTTGTCTCCGCAGTCTTTATTTACAGATATTCATGCCCCCCTCCAACCCTCCCCCCCCACTTTTTGCTGCTCGGAAATAAGGCTAGAAAAATAATGCAAGAGGAGGGGAGAGGAAGCCCCAGGGGTTTGCTGAGCTCGGTGGTTGCTTTCGATGGGACTTGCAAAAGCATCCCAGCTGGAATTGGGGGTTTTCCCCTCCCCGCCCCCGCCTCCGCTCGCTTGGATCTCACTGCCTATTTTCTCTTTGCTGTTGTTGTTTTGCCAAACGAAAAGAGAAAGAGACAAAGTGGAGAAGGCGTGACAGAGAATTGGTTGCGGTCGGTACAAAATTGCTCTCTCTCCCTTTCTCTTTTTGGTTTTAAAAAAGAACAGCGGGATGAAAAAATTATTATTATTATTATTAATTTTAAAAAAAGCTTAAACCCGAGTTTGGAAAGTTTGGAAAGGGCTACGGATTGTTTTTGAGGGGTGGAGGTGGGTGGGGGATGAAAGAATGTAAAAAAGTGGAAAATGGAAAAGAGAAAGGAGGCCTTTTATGATGGCTGCTGTTGCTTAAATGCCTGACTCTTTTGTAAACCTCGAGGGAAAAATGGGATTTTCGGCTGCTTCCTCGATTTGCAACAGTTCGTTCAGTGACCGTTCAAAGTTACAACGGCGCTGAAAAAAAAAAAAGGACCGATGATTGTTTTTCACACATATGAGACTGTGGCAGCATCCCCCTGGTCACGTGATCAAAACTCAGAACGCTTGGCAACGGGCTCCTATTTATGACGGTCGCAGCGTTCTTGGGGGGGGTGTCACGTGATTTCCCCCCCCCCCTTTGGCGACCTCCTGACAAAGTCGATGGGGAGGTTATAGATTCACTTAACAACCGTGGGACTGACTTATCAGCTGCCGTGATTCGCTTAACCACTGGGTCAAGCGAGGTCGTAAAATGAGGCAAAACTCACTTAGCAACAGAAGGCTCCCATATTTGGGGCTCCGTTGTGGTAGTAAGTCGAGGACTATCTGTAAGAAAGACAAGAATAGAATAGAATAGAATAGAAAATATGGAATGGAATGGAATGGAATGGAATGGAATAGAATAGAATAGAATAGAATAGAATAGAATAGAATAGAATAGAATAGAATAGAATAGAATAGTCGGAAGGGACCTTAGAGGTCTTCTAGTCCAACCCCCTGCTTAGGCAGGAAACCCTACACCAATTCAGACAAATGGTTGCCCAACCTCTTCTTAAGAGAAAGGCCTGGAAAATTGGGAGCAGCTGAAGGTGGCTGCAGACAAGCCAACTTTTGGCCAGGATGAAGTGGGTGGGTGGGTGGGCTTGGGGTAGACCTAATCCAAGCCAGCTTGCTTTGCAAGGCAGTTCCTGGGAGGACCCAGGAGTCCTGGGGAGGGGGCAGAGGTGAGAGGGCTGACGCTTGGAGCCTGGTTTGCATGGGGGTCTTTTCCTTTGGGCAGGTGGGGGAGACCCCCAAGCTTTTAAGTAAAGCAAACCTGCTCGGAATTGGAGACCCCTCCCACTTGGCCATGAGCAAGTCTACCTGAGTGAGGGACCCTGCCTGGGCGAGGGTCTCCCTCGGTCTGTTTGTGATCCTTCAACCAGAGGGGGACGGGATGGCCAAAGGACCCCTTAATGGAAGGAAGATGGTGGGGCTCCCATCCCTTTTCAAGGTCTCTTCCTCCCTGGTTGTCTGCTCCTCTTTAAGGAAGGAGCCCCCTCCCCAAATCCAGAGTTGTAGGTCTCCAAGGCATCGGTCACCCTCCTTCGGCCCCGATGCAGCCTGGGCCGAAGAGAAGGGATCTTGTGGGATGGGTCCAACCAATAACATGGAAGTCACCAGGGATGAGGAGAATTCGGAAGCCAGTTCTTGCGCCCGGGGCTCAGGCGTCCATTTGAGGGTCTCAAAAGTCCAAGTGCCGGTCAGTTTGCGTTGTCTTCCTCCCGTCCCTGATTCACATGGGTGGGACAATAAGCCCCGACAGGCCTGGAAAACACAAGAAAGTCTGAATCAACCCTAGAGAAGTTCAGTTGGCCGTATTATAAAGACACCATCACAGAATAACACCCACAACCTCTGGTGGCAAGTAGTTCCACTGGTCAACTGTTGTTGAGGAGCAATGCAGAAATGCATGGTTCTCTGGATGTAATTCAACATAGAATAACAGAGTCAGAAGGGACCTTGGAGGTCTCCTAGTCTAACCCCCTGCCCAGACAAGAAATCCTACATGACTTCAGACAAATGGTTATCCAACATCTTCTCAAAAACTTCCAGTGTTGGAGCATTCACAACTTCTTGTGGCAAGTTGTTCCACTGATTAATTGTTCTCACTGTCAGGAAATTTCTCCTTAGTTCTAAGTTGCTTCTCTCCTTGATTAGTTTCCACCCATTGCTTCTTGTCCTGCTTTCAGGTGCTTTGGAGAATAGCTTGATCCCCTCTTCTTTGGGGCAGCCCCTCAAATATTGGAGAACTGCTATCATGTTCCCCCTAGTCCTTCTTTTCATTAAACTGGACATACCCAGTTCCAAAGGAGATATACCATCATGACTCTGGAGTTATGGTGACCTTCACGAGCCTGGCCCCTAACCCCTAAATTTGCACACAAAACTGTCCAGGTTCTGTCCCAATGGTGCTTTTTCCAAAAGGCAACTGGACTTCCTTGTTTTATTTTTTGAAAACGTTTTGCTTCTCATCCAAAAAGCTTCTTCAGTTCTTCTCCAGTTGGACCCAAAGAAGCTTCTTGGATGAGAATCAAAAGATCTTCAAGGGGGAAAAAAAAACAACCCGAAAGAAAGTCCAGTTGCGTGTTGGAAAAGCACTTTTGGGATGATGCTGACCTGGAGGATTTGAGAATCTCTGCAGGTTCTCTTTAACCTCGATTGAACCTAGGTTTGTGGAGATCATTTTTGGCACAATGTCCTCAAAGGGTGATGATGTCCCACAACATGGCAGGCTGGTTTCCTGGGTTGGACACGCCTCCCCAAAATTCAAAGAGAACTTCTCCATTTTGGCTGCGAATGCTTCTTCTGGACTAACTGGCAGGACTGGGGAGGCTGCTGGCTGACTGAGAAGCTGCAGGATCAAGATGGACGCTGCACCACATCTATTATTATTATTATTATTATTATTATTATTATTATTATTTTATTATTGGTTAATCTTTGGTGAGATTCACAGCCTTTGAGGCTGGTTAATAGCTCAGCAGCTCGAGTCCTAACCAAGGACCTAGCAACTGTGAAGGTATCGTCGGAGGATGTAAGCTGTTCCGAGTAAGGTGGTTTTTTGTAGAGTCAAAATGTTAAATTTTGTCCGGCAAATTTAGAATTTCTAAATAGCGGGGTAGCCCTTTGGGTATTGCTCCAAGGGCTCCAATTACAATCGGGACAACACACAATTTCTTTTTCCACAGTCGCTCAACTTCAATTTGCAAGTCCCGGTACTTTGTGATTTTTTCTTGCTGCTTATCTTCAATCCGTGCATCACCAGGTATTGCAATGTCAATGAACCACACTTTTTTCTTTTCAACTATTGTTATGTCAGGTGTGTTGTGGACCAAGTGCCTTATTATTACTACTACTACTACTACTACTACTACTACTACTATTATTATTATTCTGTTGTTTTGCAAGTACATCCAGTGTATCAGAGTCAAATGCCTTGTGTGTTTAACCACACCGCCAAATGAAGTATTCTATTCCATTTTGTTCTGTTTTCGGTCTGTCTGTGGAGATTCTCCATCATCCAAGCTCGTGGTTGTCCCAAATGTCCTTTTTGAAAAGGCAACTGGATTATGATTATTTTTCCCCTTGAGGAAGAAGACGGAGACATTTCCGTTCTCGTCTCATCCAAGAAGCGATGAAGCCTCTTGGATGAGAAGTGAAACGTTTTCCTTCTTTCCCCTGAAGGAGAAAAAAAAAATCGTCCAGTGGCCTTTTGAAAAAAGCTGCTTTGAGAAATCTGTTCTCTCTTCTGCCTAGCTCAGTCTGGTCTCCGTTATTCCATTCCTTTATTTTAAAAGCACTGCTTTGCAGGCATGGCCCATAAAAAATGAGGAGGCGATTGGATTGCATCCTTGAGGCCATTAATTTCTCATTTTGGACTGCATCCTGCAGTCATTCCTGGTTGTCTTTGTGGGATTTAAAAGTCATAGAAGTATAGAAGCCTAGGGATGGAAGGGGCCTCAGAGGTCTTCTAGTCCAACCCTCTGCTCAAAGCAGGAGCCTCACACCATCGCAGTCAAATGTTTGTCTACATACATAGTTACATCCACCTAAGTATCTACCCTCATTCTGGTGGAGAATGCAGGTGCTTATGAGGCTGTTGCAGAGGAGTAATTCAAGGTGGGAGGAGCAGCGGAGAAAGAGGGGGGGGGGAGCGAAGAAGGCAAAGCAGCGGAAGGAGAGAAGGAACATACTGTGATTAAGAGTAAGCCAATCCTTGGAGTGACCGAGAGGCGGTTTGAAACTTGTCTGCAGAATCCTCAAAGGGTTGGTCTGGTTGGTGGGTTCGAGCAAGCAGCGAGGGAGGGAGGGAAGGAAGAGAGAAAGGAAGGAAGGAGAAAGAGGAAAAAGGAAGGAAGGGTGACAGATGAAACAGAGGGAGGGAGGGAGGGAGGGAGGAAAAAGAAAAAGGAGAGGGGAGGGAGGGAGGGAGGGAGGGGAAAGAGAGAAAGGGTGGAAGAAAAGAAGGAGAGGAGGGAGGGAGGGGAAAGAGAAAAAGGAGGGAAGGATGAGACAGATGAGAGAGAGGAAGGGAGGGAGGAAAGTGGGAGGGAGGGAGGAAGGGAAGGAAGGAAAAAGAAAAAGGAAAGGAGGGAGGGAGGGAGGAAGAAATGAAAGAGAAAGAGAAAAGGGGAGGGAGGAAGGGGAAAGAGAAAAAGAAAGGAAGGACGAGACAGATGAAAGAGAGAGGAAGGGAGGGAGGAAAGTGGGAGGGAGGAAGGAAGGGAAGGAGGAGGAAGGAAGAAAAAAGAAAGGAGAGAGGAAGGAAGGATAAAATAGAGGAAAGGAGGGAGGGAGGGAGGAAGGGAGGGAGGGGAAAGAGAGAAAGGGTGGAAGAAAGGAAGGAGAGGAGGGAGGGAGGGGAAAGAGAAAAAGGAGGGAAGGATGAGACAGATGAGAGGGAGGAAGGGAGGGAGGAAAGTGGGAGGGAGGGAGGAAGGGAAGGAAGGAAAAAGAAAAAGGAAAGGAGGGAGGGAGGAAGAAATGAAAGAGAAAGAGAAAAAGGGAAGGAGGAAGGGGAAAGAGAAAAAGAAAGGAAGGACGAGACAGATGAAAGAGAGAGGAAGGGAGGGAGGAAGGAAGGGGAGGGGGAGGAAGGAAGAAAAAAGAAAAAGGAAAGGAGAGAGGAAGGAAGGATAAAATAGAGGAAAGGAGGGAGGGAGGGAGGAAAAGGCAAGAAAAGAGGAAGGCCAAGACATAAAAATAAAAAGAGAGTTAGAGAAGCACAAAAAACTGCAGTAAAGATACACTTGAGAATCTATGAAGAGCAGAGAAATAAGCTCCCTGATTCCTCTCCATAAAACACTTTTATCCTGGATTTAGACAGGTAGCGACCAAAGAGCCTGGTAGGAAATCTGAATGGTACAGATTTCCCATTTCCTTTCCTAATAGCAGAGATTTAGGGGTTGCATCCTTCTAGGGTGTACAGAAGAAAGGGGAATGGGGAGGAGAAAGGAAAAAGCACCACAAGGAAATCCCTGGGAAGAAGCTGCTTCGTCTGGTAGCTCTTCAGCTTCCTGGAAAGGAGGCCCTTGAAAAGGCAACTCCTGGGGGACTTCGCTGAGTTGGAAACAACATTGTCCATTAATGTTTGGGGGAATTCAAATCTCCATTACCAATCAGCCCAGACAATAGACTGGTCCTCATTGAGAGTGACTGAAAGCTCTTTATTTTAAAAAAAACAAGGAGAAGAATTTTAGCTTTAGGTGTGTGAAAGAACATTTAAATTCCGTCAGCCTGACCACTCTTTGGGATGAAAACGGGGCCCACTTCTCCCCAAAAGTGGATTTATTCCTGTCCATCTAGGTCTCGCAACCACTTTGGGGGCGATAGAAGATGCAAATTCTACTTTCTTTCACAGAAATGCTCTCTGATTAGATGTCTAATATTTCTTTTTTTTAAAAAAAAATAATATTTATTAAATTTCCAAAGATTAAAATACACAGTTACAAAAAGAAACATAATACACACAAAAAAGCAAGAAAAACACACACAAAAAAAGCAAAACAAAAAATATAAACAACCAAAAACAAACATATCAAAATTTCAATACTAATAACAACTTTTCTGCATCTAGCCTATTTAACCTCTTTACACAAATTCTGCTTCTAAATATCTCTACCTTAAACTTATATCTTTATCTAAATTATTTTGACTTCTATTTACAATTCGAATTAGATGTCTAATATTTCTTAATTCTTTCTTTCTTTTTTTAAATCATCCCCTAAAAAGATTTTTCTGGTTCACAACATGCCAAGGGGAGATCCTACCAGTGTTTTTCAACTCGGCCACTTCAACTCCCAGAATTCCCAGCCAGCTGGGCTGAAAAACACTGTCTTAGATTATATAAATAGTCCTCGACGTGCGACCACAATCGAGCCCAAAATTTCTGTTGTGAAGTGAGACATTTCGTATGTAAGTTTTGCTGTCAGGTTGTGAGAAAAACTGGGATTTTTTAATGTTGTGGTTGTGACTTGGCAGCTACAGGTAGTCCTCAACTTACGACCACAACTGAGCCCAAAACTTCTCTTGTTCGGGGAGACATTTGTTAAGCGACTTTTGCCTGATTTTATGACTGTTCTTGCCCCAGTTGTTAAGCGAATCACAGCGGTTGTTAAGTCAGTCTCACGGTTGTTAAGTGATTTCTGGCTTCCCCCATGGACTTTGCTTGTCGGAAGGTCGCAAAAGAGGATCACGCTATCCCAGGACACTCTAACTGTCATAAATACGAGTCGGTTGCTGAGCGTCTGAATTTTGACCGCGTAACCGTGGGGGATGCTGCAATGGTCACAAAAGTGTGAAAAAACGATCATGAGTCGCTTTTTCCAGTGCCGTTGTAGCTTCAAGCGGTCATTAAATGAACCATTGTAAGTCGAGGGCTATCTGTAACATAAGGGGCGATGGTGAGCTTGCGACGATCGCCGGGGTGGTAAATCTGGTTTGAAGACGAGCTCACTTACCTTGCAGGCCGGTCCCGTTGGCGCTGGTGCAGTTGGGGGGCGGGGAGGCCTGGGGCCGCACGACCGGGGCAAAGGCGCTTTTCTGCTTGACGGCCGAGATCATGTTGACGGGGGAGAAGGAGAAGACACCGGCGGGGGTGGAGGAAGCCCCCAGGGGTGGGCTCGATGGCATGACTGGCGGGGGGGAGGGGAAGAGAAGGATACGGGTCAGTAGGGCAGAGAAGTGGCGGTGTCTCGAGTCCTGGGAAGGGAGGAAGGCAGCTGGCTTCCTCCTCCTCCTCCTCCTCCTCCTCCTCTCTGCAAACCCTCCTCCCTTCTAGCACTGATGGTGTTCCTTAGTTGGGTTATGAAACGTCTGCAAGAAAACAACCAGGCTCAGAGAGCCCAGAGGACCCCACAGTCCTCCTCCTCCTCCTGTGGCTGCTTTCCCTCTCCCTCTTGCTTTCCTCCTCCTCCTCCTCCCCCTCCTCCTCCTCCTCCTCCTCATTTCCCACTCCCTTCTAGCACTGATGATGTTCCTTAGCTGGGTCATGAAACATCTGCAAGAAAACAACCAAGATCAGAGAACACCAAGGACCCCACTCCATAGTTCTTCTTCTCCTCCCCCCTCTCCTCCTCCTCCTCCTCTTCTCTGCAAACCCCTCTCCTTCTAGCACTGATGAAGTTACCTATTTTGGTATTGAAACGTTTGCAAGAAACCAATCAAGCTCAGAGAGCGCCAAGGACCCCACAGTTCTCCTCCTCCTCCTGTGTCTGCTTTCCCCCTTCCTCCTGCTTTCCCCCGCCCCCCCTCCTCCTCCTCCTTCTCATTTCCCACTCCCTTCTAGCACTGATGATGTTCCCTAGTTGGGTCATGAAACGTCTGCAAGAAAACAACCAAGATCAGAGAACACCAAGGACCCCACTCCATAGTCCTCTTCCTCCTCCTCCTCCTCCTCCTCCTCCTCCTCCTCCTCCTCCTCCATCATCATCATCATTGTTCTCCACCATTATGCAAAAATCCACCAAGGTCTTCTCTGGTGTCCAGTTTTGGGACAGACTGGATGAGAGAGAGCTAGAATGGAAAATTTTCCAGACCAGGAACTCTCCCCCCAGATGTTTGGTCTCTCCGGAAGAGATCAACTCCAAATCAGAGGGTTGTTTGTTCCCTTGGATGAGTTGGTGATGGGCATTGAAAGCCAGCTGTGTGACCTTGGGGGCCAGGCATTCTCTCTCATCCCAGCCCACCTCACAGGTTCGTTGTTGTTGTGGGGTTAATAATAGGAGGAGAACGATGTGTTGGGATAGGTTGGTTGCCTCGAATTATTTGTGAGAAAAATAAACCGACCATCCAGCTCAGAAGATTTTTAGACTCACAGCCCTCCTTCAGGGACAGAAGAGCCTTGGTGGCACAGCAGACTAAAGCACTGTTATTGCAGCTGCCTGCAATTACTGCAAGTTCAAATCTCACCAGGCTCAAGGTTGACTCAGCCTTCCATCCTTTCAAAGGTAGGTAAAATGAGGACCCAGATTGTGGGGGCAATAAGCTGACTTTGTATAAATATACAAAAGGATGAAGGCTATTGCTTAATGCATTGTAAGCCGCCCTGAGTCTCCGGAGAAGGGCGGCATATAAATCGAACCAATAAATAAATAAATAAATAGATGTTTTTCACCACCAAGGTCGACATAACCCCGGCTCAGAAAACAAACCCCAAATTTGCACGCAAGCGTTTGTGTGAATCCACAGCAAGCAATGAACCCAACCGGTGCCCAGTTGTTGGTCCCTATCACACAACAGCCACGATACTCACTGGCATAGGGGGAATTGGCAGTGGAGCCGTTGAGAAAACTGGGGGAACCTGGCACCCCAAGACTGGTCATGGCGGCCCCCGCGTAACCGTTCATGCTGGACGTGATTGTGTTGTAGTTATTCTGCTGCGGGGTGGAGCTGGGCACGTAGCCTCGGGGCGAGACGCTGCTTGCGCTGCGCGGGTATCCTGGAAGTCAGAGAGAGAGAGAGAGAAAATCAAAATACGGGCAGTCCTCCACTTACGACAGTTTGTTTAGTGACCGTTCAAAGTTATAATGGCAGTGAAAAAAAGGGACTTAGGAGCGTGAAAGTTTCTTCCTGATCAAAAATTCGGACACTTGGCAAACGACTTGTATTTATGATGGTCGCCGCGTCCCGGGGGAGGGGAAGGGGACGTGATCCACTTTTGCGACCTTCTGACGAGCAAAGTCAAGGGGGGGAGCCAGATTCGCTTAACAACCGTGTG
Organism: Arizona elegans; assembly: GCA_022577455.1. Lineage (NCBI taxonomy): Eukaryota > Metazoa > Chordata > Lepidosauria > Squamata > Colubridae > Arizona > Arizona elegans. Next base: position 801,283 of record JAKOOJ010000056.1, read on the forward strand.
ACTAATTGCCACAACGGTGGCAAGAAAAGTCGTAAAAGGGGGTAAAACCCGCTTCACCCATGTTTCACTGAGCAACATAGATTTTGGGCTCGGATGCGGTCGTAACTCAAGGCCACCTGTACTCTCTGACCCGCAGGGAGCTAGGAGGAAGAGAACCCTAGGCAGATGGTGCTTAAGGTGGACTGGCAAACGGAGCTTCCAGCTTTAGGGGTAGTCTACACCCCCCTCTCCCCAAATGCCAGATTAGGAGGTTCATGCGATGGGTTTCATCAAGCTGGGATGGCTCCAATGACAGGTGGTCCTCGATTTATGACTGTGACTGAATCAAAAATTTAGGTCATTGTGGTCGTTAAGCGAGACGCCCACGTCACCGCCTCACTGAATGACTGCAATCCTGGATCTCCCTGTTGAAGCCATCGGAGAAGATTGGACATGGCAGTCACGTGATCGTGGCAACCTGACACAACTTTGAACGAATTGCCGGGCACCCAGATCGCCATCTTATGACCGGGAGGGGGAGGGGCACTGCAACAGCCGTAAGTTGGAGTACCTATCCTACGTTCCTTCATTCAGCAGTCTCGTCATTTTGAACATTCGCGGACTGAAGGGTCGCTAAGTGAGGACTTCCTTGGCCTACCTTGTTCCGAGCCCTGAGTGGACTCGCTGATGTTGATGGCCAGCTGGCTCCCAAAGGAGTTGACGCCCATCATGCCCGAGTGCCCATGGTTCCCGGCTAGGGACGTCAGCTGGTTAGGGTTGCGCGGGACGCTGTACAAGGCTTCGGCGATATCGGCTGCCCGTTTCAAGATGATGTCCTGTTTGGGTGCAAGAGATCAGAGATCATGGTGTGGCCGCTCAGAATACTCCCTTTCCCAGCCTTGCATCCCTGGTGTTGGGAATGCCATTGGCTGGGGATGCTGGGTATTGGAGTCCCAGCATATCTGGGAAGGGGTGCTGTACAATCCTTTCGGGCTCATGCAAAGGGTCTCGGAGAGCTCGAAGGGTGGCTGGAAAAAAAAAAAAGAAATGGGAGATTTCCCAAGGCCCAGCAGCCAAAGGGGGAAGGAGTTTGGACCAGGGAAGAGCCAGGTTCGAATCCTCCCTCAATATGGAAGGACCCTGGGAGAACACCACGATCTGGTAAACCTTCAGCCGCTGAGGGAAAAACAGGTGTAGCTCTAATGATCCCATAATAAATACGCTAAAAGGCACAATAGGACTTTGGAGCCGCAAAATGTCAGTTTTGGTCTAGTGGTTAAGGCATCAGGTTAGAAAAAAAAGGAGATGGTGAGTTGTAGCCCTGATTTAGCCATGAAAGCCGGCTGGGTGACTTTGGGCCAATCACCAGGAGACGGTGAGTTCTAGTCCTGCCTTAGGCACGAAAGCCAATTAGGTGACTTTGGGCGAATCACCAGGTCAAGGAGAGAAGCAACCTGGAACTAAGGAGAAACTTCCTAACAATGAGAACAATGAATCAGTGGAACGGCCTGCCACCGGAAGCTGTGGGTGCACCATCACCGGAGGTTTTCCAGAAGAGACTGGACAGCTTTTTGCCTGGAACAGTATAGGGTTTCCTGCTTGAGCAGGGGGTTGGACTAGAAGACCTCCGAGGTCCCTTCCAGCCCAAAGATTCTTCGTTCTAAAGTGATTGAAAGGAAAAACAGATCAATCTGCTTTTCGGAAATCCCTTTTCCGCCTCCAACGGCGAGTTCGCACTGCCAACCTGACCCACTTTAAACCCAACCCTGATTAGCATGGGGCACAACCGGGCCATTCCATCTTCTTAAGCGATGGGTGTAACATGTAGCCGGGTCCCAACGCTGGCTTTCCCACCTCCTTGGTGGGCGGCTGAGAATTTGGCCCCACCGTTCGTTTGCCGCTCACCCCTGAACGGGTGGGGAAGATTTACACCCTGGAAAAGGAAGTCCCGGGGACTTTGGCCCGTAAAACCAGCTCCTCCCACCTGCTTGGCCTGACCTGACGCCTCCTCAGGACCGCAGTTATATCCGCCCAGGTGTTGTGAGCCATGACTGAGCTGTGAAAACACTGGCTGGACCTTGGACGGGGGTGAGGAAGCAGGGAGCTGTTCGAAGCCGGTTACTCAATCGCCCTGGAATTCCTGATGACAAACAGATGTTGGCTTGGGAACCAGATGTTTGTATAGGCCCAAGTCAGAACAGTGCAAGGTTCTGGGCAGAACTCTCTCTCTCTCTCTCTCTCTTTCTCTCTCTCTCTGTGTGTGTGTGTGTGTGTGTGTGTGTTTGTGTGTGTGTGTTGAGGGTAGCAAGCAAGATCCAAGAAATGGAAATGATTATCTGTACCGATAAACAGCAGGGGTAGGGAGAGGGGAGATATTAGATTTCTGGGAACCTTGGAATTTTGCACCAAAAAATAGGGTCTTCACATCTACAGGGGGGCCTGGGGGCTCAGCAGACTGATAGCATTGTGATTAACACCAGCTGACTGCAATTACTGTAAATTCGAATCTCACCAGGCTCAAGGTGAGATTCCATCCTTTCTAAGGTAGGTAAATTGAGGACCCAGATTGTGGGGGCAATAAGCTGGCTTTGTATAAATATACAAAAGTATGAAGGCTATTGCTTAACGCATTGTAAGCCGCCCTGAGTCTCCGGAGAAGGGCGGCATATAAATCATTTTTTTTTAAAAAAAAGTCCACAGCTGGATTTGCAAGTTGGGACAGTTTCATGTGTTTGCAGTCAGCTGGAGCTGGGATATGAATCTTCTACAGAGGGTCCTTGTCCAACTTGAGGACCTCCGGTGTACTACCTGAGATATCATGGGAATTTGAAGTCCAGCCAAGGTGGAGGGTACCAGGTGGGAAAAGATGAAACTTCTGCATCCCAAGGAGGCATCTTGGTAGCTTTGCCCATTTCACCCAGGTATGATTGCAAAAACTCAAGATAACCTCCAGGTGGATCATTAAAAAGATCCAGAAAAATAATTCCCTCAGAGGTCCTCTGGTCTTTGAAGCCATCTCTGGGGGTCCTACTTACTTCCATCCTTACCTTTACCAGGTATAGTTGAAAAAAACCCAGAGACCCTCAAAGTAGATTCTTACTTAACCAGGAAAATTTGTCTAGAAGTTGAGTCACCGCAATCAAATTTCTTTCCTTTTTGGTTGGAAAGCTTCCGCTGCTTATTTGAGTACCTTTTGTGCCTAAAGCAGGATTAGAACTCACCGTCTCCTGGTGAGTAGGCCAAAGTCACCCAGCAGGCTTTCATGCCTAAAGTGGGACTAGAACTCATTGTCTCTCTGGGTGATTGGCCCAAAGTCAGCCAGCTGGCTTTGTGCCTAAGGCAGGACTAGAACTCACAGTCTCCTGGTTATTAGGTCAAAGTCTCCCTGCTGGCTTTGCGTCTAAGGTAGGACTAGAACTCACCGTCTCCTGGTTTTTGGCCTGGCGCTTTCAGCGCTATATCAAACTGGCTCCCTTTGTATGATTTAGGAGCTGCGTGCCATATGGCAAACAAACAAATAAGCAAACAAACAAAGTAATAAAACAAAACAAAATAAAATAAAACAAAATAAAAATAAATAAAATAAATAAAATAAAATAAATAAGTAGATTAATAAAGTAATAAAGTGATAAAACAAAACAAAAACAAAACAAACAAATATAAATAAATAAATAAATAAATAAATAGATTAATAAAGTAATAAAACAAAACAAAGGAAAACAAAATTAATTAATCAATTAATTAATTAATTAGGTGAAGTGGAATCCCCAGGTATGTATGTGGACTTGCTAAGTTTGAATCAGAGCCTGGTTTTCTCCATCCAGGCCTGGGATGGAATCGTAGCCCTTGATAGATCAGAAGGCAGTGATGGACCACGAAACATCATCAGTGCTTCGGGTGACCAGGCCCATCAATGATCATGGACAACCTTGCCCAGATGTTCACCAGATGTTAAACCAAAGCAGGACGTTGCTGGCCTCTCTCTCACCGTTCCCCAACGGTGGAGGAGGGGGGGCGAGGGTGGTGAGACTTACTTGGTTATTGTGGGGCATCCCATACAAAGCCTCCACCAGATCGGCTGCTCTTTTCAGCAGAACTTCCTACGGGAAGAGAGACATGGCTGAGATAAATACCTTGCTAACAAACCCTGTTAAAGAAGAACACTTTTGATGGGAAATAAGCCCAGATGGTTGAACAAACTCTAGCTGTGCTCACAATCAAGCTGGTAGGAGACCAGTTTGATCCAATTTAATGAAATCAAATTAATTCAATTAAAGCTTAATCGATTAGCTTAATTACAACCTTAATTACAAGGACAATGAACCAGTGGAACAGCCTGCCACCAGAATTTGTGGGTGCTCCATCGCTGGAGGTTTTTAAGACGAGACTGGATAGCCAGTTCTCTGAAATGGTATAGGGTTGTCCAGTTTGAGCAAGTGGTTGGACTAGAAGACCTCCAAGGTCCCTTCCAGCTGTATCCTGATTGATTGATTGAGATCAAAATCAAGGCCAATTAAGCTGTAAAGCAGAGGTGTCCAATTTTGGTGAATTTTAAAACCTGTGGACATCAACTCCCAGAATTCCCCAGCCAGCTGGGAGTTAAAATCCACAGGTCGAAAAGCCACCAAAATTGGACACTCCTGCCATAAAACAGAATTCATGGAACAGTTTGAAATTAAAAAAAATCATTAGAGGTTTTGGAGGATCAGCCGTTCACACAATCTAGCAGGCCACCCTTCTTCCTCTCCTGGAGACCTTCCAGGTGCATTTGTGTTCCCTCTCTGATCTTCCCAGAGTTCCTGGCCAAAATATTTGGCAGGCACCCAGGGGCGGAACGGAAGGGTTCTTTGCAAAGATCGGACAGCTGTGGAGACCGTCCACAATTTGAATGCATTCGGTACATCGCAACGAGGCCAACGCTTGGTGCATTTCGACACGGGACACCCCCCACCTCAGGGCATCTGCCTACTATTTCGTCCCTTGGCAACTCCATCTGTGGAGATGGGGTCTTTCGTTGGGCCAGTCCTGCTGCCAAAACGTTGCCCAGGGTCCTTCTAACCGAAGGAGAACTTCTGCATTCCAAGAATGAGGATAGACTTTGTGGTTTGGGGTGTGGTTGTTAGGATTTGTGGAACACAGCATCTCATCAAAGCTCCACTTGTATTGTGTTTTTTTTCCGGAGTTTGTCAACGTGGGAGAGAAATTGAATGCATCCGGAGGAGGCTGGGCGGTGTGGACCGAGAAAGGTTGCCAACTATTCTTCCAATTTCAGAGATTGTTCTTGATGTTGTTGTTGTTGTGAAGGGATTGTTGTCTTTGGTTGGATCACAAAGCCATCGCTTTGTTGGGATGGAAACCAACTGAAAAATTGCAGAGGCTGCACAAATTTTTCTTCCTCCTCCTCTTTTCCTCCTCCTCCTTTTTCTTTCTCCTCCTCTTCTTCCCCCTCCTCCTTTTCTTCCTCCTCTTCCTCCTCCTCCACTTCCCCTTCTTCCCCTTCCTCCTTTTCTTTCTCCTCTCCCTCTTCCTCCTCTTCCTCCTCCTTTGCCTTTTCCTGCTCCTCCTCCTCTTCCTCCTCCTCCTTTCCCTCCTCCTCCTCCCTTCTTCTCCTGCCTCTTCTTCCTCCTCCTCTGCCTTTTCCTGCTGCTCCTTCTCCTCCTCCCCCCCTTTCTCTTCCTCCTCCTCCTCAATCAGGGAGTATAAACTTGTACACTGTCTGAGGGAGATTGGCAGTTGGGAAGTATGAAATATAATTAGATAGATAGATAGATAGATAGATAGATAGATAGATAGATAGATAGATAGACAGACAGAGATAATAGATGATAGACTGAGCTGTGGCAAAACCTGGGTCTAATTGCAGATACAGGTAGTCCTCGACTTAACAGCCATTCGTTTAGAGACTCTTTTGACTTTGCTTGTCACAATCACAAATGGTGATCGCACGATCACCCCGGATGCTGTAACAGGCCGACTGCCAAGTGCCCAAATTTTGATCAGGCAACCGCAGAGCTACAACAGTTGTAAGTGTGAAAAACAGGTCATATGTCCCTTATTTCAGTGCCCTTGTAACTTCAAACAGTCACTAAAGAAACGGTTGTAAGTTGAGGACTACCCATACTGGTTGCCAAGTGCACAAATTTTGATCAGGTGACCCTGGGGACGCTGCGCCAGTTGCAAAGTGTAAGGAACGGTTGTGTGTCTATGGAGGTTCTCAGTCATCCAGGTTGTGGTTGTCCCAAAGGTGCTATTTTTCAAGAGGCAACTGGACTTTCTGGTTATTCTTTGAAGACATTTCGCTTCTCATCTGAGAAGCTTCTTCAGCTCTGGCTGAATGGTGGGGAATGGAAGGATTTATATTCCTTGCAGTCATCTGGTCATTAGCACTCTTTCTGTGTCCTCAGGGTCACCTGAGTGGTGCAAATGGGTATGGGGCCTTCTTGGAACTATTGAAAGAACCGTTTTGTAGACAGAAGATTGGTGGAGAAACAAAACAATCACTTCACAGACGCATGGCACAACATAGGAGAACTAACCCATCAGGACGAGAGTCAGCAGTCCATCTGCATTTAAAAGACAAAGGCCAGTCTTTTGAAGACAGCAAAGTCCACATTTTGAACAGAGAGGGCTGCTGGTTTGAAAGAGGGGTCAAAGAGGCCACCTATGTCAAAATTGAACAGCCCTCTCTCAACAGAGGGGGAGGGATACGACATCATCTACCTCCAATCTATGACACAGCTCCTTTCAGCAAGAAGGCTCCACACCCATTTGGACCACCCAAGTGACCCTGAGGACACAGTCAAACCTCCAAGTAGCCTCAACAACTCTCTAAAAAAAGATGCAAAGGACCAGCTGTCTGCAAGGAATAGAAATCCTTCCATTCCCCACTATCCAGAGTTGAAGAAACTTCTTGGATGATAAGCGAAATGTTTTTGAAGAAAAACCAGTTACCTAAAAAGCACCTTTGGGACAACCAGTCAGATGACCCATTTTTCAGGCTCGTCATAACTCTGTTGCTAAATAGATGGCTGTAAGCCGAGGACTCCCTGTAACCCTGTTTGGGAGAAGGAATGCCATCGCTGACCAAGTCCCTGGCACAGGTTGGAAAGGTTCTGGTCCTCCGCTCGATGCCCACCCACCTACCCACCCACCCTACCCGCGCCACTTTTCCTTCTCCCGGCTTCCCGACAACCGCGAGACCAACCGGCCAGCTCTCCGGACCGTACATCAGGATCTCAAGGCTATTGGATAGCTGTCAAGCTAAGTGCCAACAATCACGGCCACTTGCTCTTCTGTCTTCGGCAATCTCTCTCCGATCAATACCGTAATGGAGCAGGGAGGGGAGGGAGGCTTCCAGCCGGTTTCGGCACTCTGAGCCCCCCCCCCCCCGCTCCCATCCCCATGTGAAGGTGGTGACGCAAAGCAGCCGGTTAACTCTGGCCGGAGATGGTGGGGGAGGGATTGGGGAGGGGGCTTGGGAGGAAACAGCAGCAAGACAATCTCCCCCTACCCCCCAAGTTTGCCATTCACTCAGCACCCCACAAAGTCTCAGACTCACCCCCCTTTTTTGGGGGGGGAGCAGGGATGGAGAGGGTCCTGTGCTTCAAACCCCAGCAAGTTTAAGACAGGTGGGTTTCAACTCTCAGAATCAATAGGGGTTCATTTAATGACTGTGTGACTCACTTAATAAGTGATTTGCTTAAGAACTTAGGGGGGGAAAAAGTAATAACATTACGGCCACTCACTTAACAAACGCATCACTTAGTGATGGAAATTTTGGGGGGGTTAAGGTGAGGAGAACCTATATTTTATCTAAAGTTGGATTTAGGAAATGGGATCAGTTTTCCATCATCCCCTTCCTCTCCCGCTCCCCAGTTTTTTCCTGGCCTCGTGTGAACCATTTTGTGGGCCCCTATCTGTGCGTTCTGACAGCCTGGCGGTGAAAGCCCCATCAGGTACCACAAAGGAACCTTGACCTCTCACGAGGACTAGAAACTTGGCCTTGCTGTCTGAACAATGTGCCATCCTGCAATCCGCACATTCCACAAGCAGTCCTCGACTTACGACTTACAAGTGAGCCCAGAATTTACATTGCTAAGTGAGACGTTTGTTAAGTGAGTTTTGCCTCATTTGATGACTTTTCTCCCCCACTGTTGTTAAGTGAATCCCTGCGGCTGATAAAATAGTCACCCGGTTATTAAGCAAATCCGGCTTCCCCCATTGACTTTGCTTGTCAGAAGGTCACAAAAGTAGATCACGTGACACCCCCAGGTGTTGTAAATATGAGTCGCTTGCCAAGCGTCTGAATTTTGATCACGTAATCGTGGGGATGCTGCAACGGTCGTAAGTGTGAAAATTGGTCATAAATCACTTGTTTCAGAGCCGTTGTAACTTCAAACGGTCACTAAACGAACTGCTATATAAGTCAAGGACTACCTGTATTCCAGGTTCAATGTTTGATTAATTAGAGTCTTTGCAACATAACAATCACACAGGGGTTGTTGGCTTTTCTTTCTTTTGTGGGGAGGTGCTGGTTGTTTTGCGTTGGCCCAAATGGAAGAGTTCAAGGGTTGTGCGGTTTGCAAGAGAGGTTTTTTCCCCCTTGAGAGAGAAAAACACACAAACCTCTCTTGCTTTTGCATCCTTCCAAAGTTGTGTACACAGACATGCGTGTATGTACACACACACACACACAGAATAGCTCTGTTGACAGTCTCACATGAGGAGCTGGTGTGTGTGTGTGTGTGTGTGAGAGAGAGAGAGAGGGAGACAGGCTGCTTAACTATGATGAATGAGCAGCCCAGCCTGGCTTCCCCCCTCCCAGTCTTGGCTAAAGGAGAGTCAGATCACACAGCTTTTTTTTACCATTTACTGTATAAAGCAGAAGGTGAGAAGAGAAGGATGTGCCCAGAGAATTTCTTAATTTCTTAATTCCTTCCTTCCTTCCTTCCCTTTTTCCTTCCTTCCTTCCTTCCTTCCTTCCTTCCTTCCTTCCTTCCTTCCTTCCTCATTCTCTCCTTTATCCTTTCCTTCTTTCTCTCCTCCCTCCCTCCCTTCCTCATTCTCTTCTTTTTCCTTCCTTCTCTCCTTTTTCCTTTCTTCCTTCCTTCTTTCTCCTTCCTCCCTCCCTCCCTTCCTCATTCTCTCCTCTTTCCTTCCTTCTCTCCTTTTTCCTTTCTTCCTTCCTTCTTTCTCCTTCCTCCCTCCCTCCCTTCCTCATTCTCTCCTCTTTCCTTCCTTCTCTCCTTTTTCCTCCCTCCCTTCCTTCCTCATTCTCTCCTTTTTCCTTCCTTCTTTCCTTGCTTTCTCATTCTCTCCTTTATCCTTCCTTCTTTCCCTCTTTCTTTCCTTCCTTCCTCCCTCCCTTCCTTCCTCATTCTCTTTTTCCTTCCTTCCTTCTTTCCTTCCTTCCTCATTCTCTCCTTTTCTTTTTCCTTCCTTCCTTCTCTCCTTTTTCCTTCTTTCTTTCCTCCCTCCCTCCCTTCCTCATTCTCTTCCTTCTCCTTTTTCCTCCCTTCCTTCTTTCCTTCCTTCCACATTCTCTCCTTTTCCTTCCTTCCTTCTCTCCTTTTTCCTCCCTCCCTCCCTCCCTTCCTCCCTCATTCTCTCCTTTTTTCTTCCTTTCTTCCTTCCTTCCTTCCCTCTTTCTCTCCTTCCTTCCTTCCTCATTCTCTCCTTTATCCTTCCTTCCTTCTCCCCCCCCCCTCCATCTGTCTCTCTCTCTCTCTCTTCGGGTTCAGGATCCCACACCGTGAATCCGGAACATGGTCTCTGCTTTGGGGATGGGGATAGAAAGCCAATTTGGATTGCCAGTGGTGACTTAATAGCAGAATAACAAGAGCTGGAAGGGAGCTTGGAGGTCTTCTAGTCGAACCCCCTGCTCAAACAGGAGACCCCATCCCATTTCAGACAGGTGGCTGTCCAATCTCTTCTTAAAAACGTCCAGTGATGAAGCACCCACAGCTTCTGGTGGCAAGTTGTTCCACTGGTTAATTGTTCTCACTCTATACAGGTAGTCCTCGACGTAGAACAGTTCATTTAGTGACTGCTCAAAGTGACAACGGTAATGAAAAAAGTGACTTATGACCGTATTTCACACAACCGTTGCAGCATCTTCCATGGTCACGTGATCAAAACTCAGACGCTCGACAACTGACTTGTATTTATGACAGTTGCAGCATCCCCAGGGTGACTCAATCTCCTTTTGCCTTCTTCTGACAGGCTAAGTTGAGGACTCTGTACCTGTACTCTGTACAAAGGTCATTCTGGGTGGAAATCTTCAATATGATTGTTTCAAATGGTCCTCTTTCTTCAAAAAAATTTTTCTTTCTTTCTTTCTTTCTTTCTTTCTCTCTTTCTCTCTTTCTCTCTCTCTCTCCTCTTCCTTCCTTCCTTCCCTTCCTTCCTTTCCTTCCTTCCTTCCTTCCTTCCTTTCCTTCCTTCCTTCCTTCCTTTCCTTCCTTCCTTTCTTTCCTTCCTTTTCTTCCTTCCTTCCTTTCCTTCCTTCCTTCCTTTCCTTCCTTCCCTCCTTCCCTTCCTTCCTTCCTTCCTTCCTTTCCTTCCTTCCTTCCTTCCCCTTCCTTCCTTCCTTTCTTTCCTTCCTTTTCTTCCTTCCTTCCTTCCTTTCCTTCCTTCCCTCCCTCCTTCCCTTCCTTCCTTCCTTCCTTCCTTCCTTCCTTCCTTCCTGTCCTTCCTGTCCTTCCTTCCTTCCTTCCTTCCTTTCTTTCTTTCCTTTTCTTCCTTCCTTCCTTTCCTTCCTTCCTTCCTTCCCCTTCCATCTCTCTCTCACATACACACACTAGATAAGGATAACATTAACATTCCAATTTGGCTGTGGTTCAGCAGCTGGTTGTGGCTTTGGACATCCAGCTACCTAGAATTTAGAACAGTGTTTCTCAACCTTGGTAGCTTGAAGATGGGTGGACTTCAACTCCCAGAACCCCCAGCCAGCAGCGCTGGCTGGGGGATTCTGGGAGTTGAAGTCCACCCATCTTCAAGCTTCCAAGATTGAAAAACACCGATTTAGAGGATTGATTTTAGGAAAACTGGCTTGGACCCAAGATGGGCGCAATCTGGAGAGAAAAAAGATGGAACATTCAACTTGGCATATTCCTAATATTTTTATATGTAGGAGTGCATATTCCTACGTTTTGCTGCCCTTTGGATCTTTTCATTCCCTGCAGTTTTGGTTCCTAATTTATCTTCCACTCTGTATTTTTATTTCCCTCTGGAGGTTTTCTTTGTTCGCTCGATCACCTTTTCTAAAAAAGTTAGCTCAAAATCGGAGATTTATTTATTTTTCTTAAAGCGTGGGGTTTTTAAAATTTTGCAAGCCCTGCAACTTAGGATGTAGTCATGAAAGCTGTAGTCATCGCATCCTTAATACCTCCCCTTCCTCTTCCTCCCCCTCCCCTTCCCCCCTCCTCCTCCTCTTCCTCCCCCCCCCACATATAAATAATTTGATGCACCAATTGCCCAAATTTCATCTGCCCCAAAGAATTCGGGCCAACACATGAATGAGACAAAGAGCCTCCATATACAGAGAGTGTCTACCTCAAGAACCATCTCAACCACGGGCATCTATTGTTGTGTTTCCTGAATGGGGAGAAAGCTGTGCGTAGAAAACCCTCCCTGCCTGTCTCCCTCTCAGCAAATCTAATCCTGAAAGTAAATTAATTTGGATAAAAAGGGGTTTTCTTTCGGGACCGACAACCTCTGCGGGGCCTTCGTAGAAGGAGACCCCAGACTCGCTGATGGGGTTGAAAAAGGGAGGTGGGCAGAAGGAGAGAATGGAGAGTGTTGGGGGGGGGGTTTATGTTCACCATGGGTTGGTGGGAGGCTTCTGAGCCCCCCAGGCATGGGGCACTAAGCCCCCCCCCAAGGCAGGAATGGGGAAACCGTGCGGGCAAACAGCCCCCGCAGCAGCTCCTACATCCGTGTCAAATCATGATTAATGGCTCCAATTTGGCGGCTGCCTTCGGCTGTCACTCCCCATCTGAAGTCCCCTCTTGCCGCCAGCTGCTCTCTGCCCATCACGGCAGGAGCCCGGCGGTGCCCTCATGCCGGAGGATGGACACAAAAAATTGCTCCTCCTCCTGCCTTGAGGAAGTCCGGTTGACTTCCACGCCATCCTGCTTTCCTCCCGGGCTTCAAGGAGTAACTGGAATGGGTCCTTTTGCACACTGTGTGTGTGTGTGTATACACGTGGGGTGGTCGTGACATCCCTCGAGGCTTGTCAAGGCATGATGTGGAGCGTGTCCTTCTGGGCGTGCATGTATGTTTGTGCAAATATTGTGTGTGGGTGCAAGTGTGTGCATTCTGACATCCCTTGAGGTTCGTCAAGGCATGATGAGGAGGAATGTGTCCTTCTGGGCCCTTTGCGTGGTGTGCATGTATGTTTGGGCACGTATGTGCTTGTGTGTTTGTGCACACACGTGTGGGTGTGTTTGTGTGGGTGGGTGCTGACGCCCCTTGTGGCTCATCAAGACGTGATGGGGAGTGTGTCCTTCTGGGCCCTTTGCGTGGTATGCATGTATGTGAGTGCACACATATGTGTTGGTGTGTGCACATGTGTTTGGGTGTGTGTGTGTGTGTGTGTGTGTGTGGGATGGGGGTGATTTCCCAACTGTCTCAACGCTCAGAGTTTGTGGTTTTGCTGAGAAACTGAGGAATGAAAACACTGCAAAATATTGGGTTTACAGGTACTCCTCAATTTACGACAGTTCGTTTAGTGCAGTGTTTGTCAACCTTGGTAGCTTGAAGATGGGTGGACTTCAACTCCCAGAATCCCCCAGACCCATCTTCAAGCTACCAAGGTTGACAAACACTGGTTTAGTGACACACGTTCCAAGTTACGCTAGCACTGAAAAAAGTGACTTAATGACTGTTTTTCCCACTTATGACTGCTGCAGCCTCCCTGGGGTCACGAGATCAAAATTCAGACGCTTGGCGACTGGCTCATATTTATGATGGTCGCAGTGGCTTGAGGTCACATGATCCCCTTTTGCGACCTTCCGGCAAGCAAAGTCAATGGATTCACTTAACGACCTTGTTACTAACTTAACAACTGCAATTATTCACTTAACAACGGTGGCAAGAAAAGTTGTAAAAGAGGGCCAAACTCTTTTAACAACAGAAATTTTGGGATCCATTGTGGTCATAAGTCGAGGACTACCTGTATTCAATTTTTATCTTTAATCATGCCCTGCGGTGCTATTTTCCATGTTCAATTTTTTTGCCCAAACTCCCCTAAAATAAAATAAAAAATAGAGGAAAACAAGGTGGGAAAAGTTCGGGACTTGTCAATGCTTCCGCTAGTAACCACAACAACCACAACCACACAACTCCCTGCCGATGACAAACCCAACCAGCCAATAAAGAGGAAAACCAGGTTTCCTAAAACTTTCTTCCTCATCCTCATCAGAAAATTGAAAAAAAAACACAAAATAAACTCCTGTTTGGCATGGAAATGAAAACCGGGAGCCAAACACAGTGAGTCTCTCACAAAGTCGGAGTTCGACACATCGACGCAACGCTGAGACGCTTAAGAGAAAGGGGGTGGGGTTTCCTACCTTTGGTAAGCGTTCGGGGTCTCCGGGGTGCCGGGGGATCACCTTCTGTAGGCGTTGAAACCCATAATCGATCGTTGGCTCATTCAGGGCTACGCGTGGAAAGAAGGAAGCCATCAGTTTTACAGCGTGCAAAGAATACATTAGCAGAAAAACAGAGTTGGAAGGGATCTTGGAGGTCATCTAGTCCAACCCCCCACCCAAGCAGGAGACCTTACACTATTTCTGACAAATGGCAATCCAATCTTTTCTTGAAAGTCTCAAGTGATGAAGCTCCCACAACTTCCAAAGGCAACTTCTGTTCCACCGGTTGATGGTTCTCACTGTCAGAAAATATTCTCCTTATTTCCAGGTTGAATCTCTCCTTGATTAGTTTCCATCCATTGTTCCTTGTCTGGCCTTCAAGTGCTTTGGAGAATAGCTTGACCCCCTTCCTCTTCTCTGTGGCAGCCCCTCAAATATTGGAAGATGCTCTCCTGTCTCCCCTGGTCCTTCTCTTCCCTAGACTAGCCAGGTCCAGTTCCTGCAACCATTCATCGTATGTTTTATCCTCCAGTCCCCTAATCCTCTTGGTTGCTCTTCTCTGCACTCCTTCTAGAGTCTCCACATCTTTTTTATAGTGTGGTGACCAAAACTGGATGCAGTACTCAAGGTGTGGTCTTACTAGGGATTTATAGAGTGGTATTAGTACCTGCCTTGATCTTGATTGTGTCTCTTTGTTAATGCAGTTTAGGATTGCATTGGCTTTTTTGGCTGCTGGCTCATATTTAGCTAGTTGTCCACTCAGACTCCGAGATCCCTCTCACAGTCACTACTATTAAGAAACCTGGTTTCACCCAGTCTGTATATGTCCTTTTGGTTTTTCTTGCCTAAGTGTAGGACTTGACTTTTCTCTACATTGAATTTCATTTTGTTAGATCAAGTAGTCTTCAAACATCAAGTAGTCTTCATTTAGTGACCTTTCCAAGTTACAAGGGCAGTGAAAAAAACGACTCAATGGCCGTTTCTCGCACGATGGTTGCCACATTCCCGTGGGCACGGGATCAAAATCCAGACGCTTGGCAACTGACTCATATTTATACAGTTGTAGTATCCCGGGATCGGGTGATCTCCTTTTGCGACCTTCTGACAAGCAAAGTCAATAGAGTAACAGAACAGGAGCTGGAAGGGATTTTGGAGATCTTCTAGTCCAACCCCCAGCTCAGGTACGAAACCCTGTAGCATTTCAGACAAATGGTTGTCCAATCTCTTCTTAAAAACTTCCAGTGTTGGAGCACCTGCAACTTCTGATGGCAAGTAGTTCCACTGGTTAGTTGTTCTCCCTGTCGGGAAATTTCTCCTTCGTTCTAGGTTGCTTCTTTCCTTGAAGCCAGATTCACTTAACAACCGTGTGAATAACTTTAACAGGTGCAGGGATTCATTTAACAACTGTCTCGCTTAGCAACAGAAATTTTGGGCTCAATTGTGGTTGTAAGTCAAGGACTACCTGTACTTTTCTCTATAGGCAGCACCAATCCTGTGCAAATGCAGGAATCCTTACAGTCACATCCTAAAAGGCTGGGATTTAGGGATTTTGGGCCTGAAGCCAAGATTTCTTAATTGACTCTAATTCTCTGTATGAAGTTAGGATGGTATTGACCTTTTTGGCAGTCGCAGCGTCCAGCTGGCTCAACCTCAGCTGACCATAACTTTGGGCTTGCTGTGCACAGAGGCCATTTTCACAGCAACTGTCCGAAAGGGGTTGGCTGCAGTTTTCTGCTCTCATCTGTTGCTCTAGGATCTCCTTGTGGTCTTCAATCCGAATCTGAAGCCATTCCAGCACTGCTTAGCTGTTTGAGGTCAGCTACAAAAGTGACTTTAGACCAAAACACCAGGAGACAGGGAGTTCTAGTCCCACTTCATTCTTGGAAGCCTACTGGAATGACTTTCGGCCGATCACCAGGAGACAGGGAGTTCTAGTCCCACTTTAACCATGAAAGCTGGCTGGTTGATTTTGGGCCAATCACCAGGAGACGGTGAGTTCTAGTCCCGCCTTAGGCACAAAATCCAGTTGGGTGAATTTGGGCTGATCACCAGGAGAAAGTGAGTTCTAGTTCAGCCTTAGGCAAGAAAGGCAAGTGGGGGACTTTGGGCCAATCACTAGCATGCAGTGAATTCTAGTCCTGGCTTAGGAACGAAACCCGGCTGGTGACTTTGGGCCACTCCCTCTTTCTCAGCCCAGCCTACCTCGCAGGGTTGTTATTGTGGGGAAAATAGGAGGAAGTAGAAGGCATATTACATATTGTTACTTCCCTGAGTTATTGACAAAGATAATAAAGGCAGTAAAGGGCCTCTGGAACGAGCTACCTCCCGGAATACGGCTGATTCCGGATCTCCGCACTTTCCGTAAGGCCCTGAAGACGTTTTTATTTCAGCAAGCCGGCCTGGCCTAAATAGGTTTTAAGGGTTTTTAATTGTATTGCTAGGGGTTTTAAATTGGGGTGGCTGTTTAATTTAATTTATTCTTAATTATTTTAACTTTTATATTGCATGTTATTTTAATTCTCGGCTGTTCACCGCCCTGAGTCCCTTTGGGGAGAAGGGCGAGATATAAATTTAATAAATAAATAAATAAATAAATAAATAACTAACTAACTAACTAACTAACTAAATAAATAAATAAATAAATAAAATAAGAATAAATAGCAAGCCCAGCGTATCAGGGACCCCTGCCCTACCTGGATCCCCTCCGACAAACAAACACAGCTTCCCTGAACCACCACCTCCTCCTCCTCCGTCCCTCCCTCCCCCCCACAAGCCCAGATTGGCATGTGCTTCGTTACTACCCTGGGATGAAGATGGATTGCTTGATTTAGTGTAAACATATGCTACCATTTCAGTTCTGGGCAGCCTCTCTGCGACCTTAATTGCTATTGATTTCCCGGGCTCCCTCTGCTGCCCCCCCCCGCAGACCCCTTTCCCAGGCCACAGCATGCAAGGTTAGCCATGCAACGGGAGGGAGGGGGCAACACAGCCCTCCTGGCTGGGGTTATGTCCGGGAGGGCAGACAAAGATGGGGAGGGGAGGAGAGGATGCTTGGCAGAGCAATCCCATCTTATGATTACTTTGTTGTTTTGCATGTACACTGAGAGCTTCTGCACCGGAGACAAATTCCTTGTGTGTCTAATCACACTTGAGCAACAAACAATTCTGTTCTGTTCTCTATTCTGTTCTCTTCTCTTCCCTTCTTCTTCCCCGTTCCCCTTCTTCTTCTCTTCTCCTTCCCCCTCTTCCTTCCCCTTCCTCTCCTCTCCTCTTCCCTTCCCTTCCCTTCCCTTCCCTTCCCTATATTCTATTCTATTCTATTCTATTCTATTCTATTCTATTCTATTCTATTCCTCTCCTTTATTCCATTCCATCTTCTCTTCTCCTTCCCCCTCTTCCTTCCCCCTCCTCCCCTCCCCTCCCCTCCCCTCTATTCTATTCTATTCCTCTCCTTTATTCCATTCCATCTTCTCTTCTCTTCTCCTTACCCTTCTTCCTTCCGCTTCTCTTTTCTCTTCTCTCCTCTCCTCTCCTCTTCCCTTCCCTATATTCTATTCTATTCTATTCTATTCTATTCTATTCTATTCTATTCTATTCTAATCCTCTCCTTTATTCCATTCCATCTTCTCTTCTCTTCTCCTTCCCCCTCTTCCTTCCCCTTCCTCTCCTCTTCTCTCCTCTCCCCTTCCCTTCCCTATATTCTATTCTATTCTATTCTATTCTATTCTATTCTATTCTATTCTATTCTATTCTATTCTATTCTATTCTTCCTCTGCTTTATTCCGTTCCATCTTTTCTTCTCTTCTCCTTCCCCCTCTTCCTTCCCCTTCCTCTCCTCTTCTCTCCTCTCCCCTTCCCTTCCCTATATTCTATTCTATTCTATTCTATTCTATTCTATTCTATTCTATTCTATTCTATTCTATTCTATTCTATTCTATTCTATTCTATTCTTCCTCTGCTTTATTCCGTTCCATCTTTTCTTCTCTTCTCCTTCCCCTTCTTCCTTCCTCTTCTCTTTTCTCTCCTCTCCTCTCCTCTCCTCTCCTCTCCTCTCCTCTCCTCTCCTCTCCTCTCCTCTCCTCTTCCCTTCCCTATATTCTATTCTATTCTATTCTATTCTATTCTATTCTATTCTATTCTATTCTATTCTATTCTATTCCTCTCCTTTATTCCATTCCATCTTCTCTTCTCCTTCCCCCTCTTCCTTCCTCTCCTCTCCTCTCCTCTCCTATTCCTATTCCTATTCCTATTCCACATACAAACAAAAAATTAATGCAATCATAAGATACCAATAGGAGAAGGTGATACAAAAGATGAAAAGGGTAAAAGTAATACAGCCCTACTACAGGGGTGACTATCCTTAGACATAAGACAAGCGTTTGGGAATTAGGTGTTCAGCAGAGTGATGGCACGAGGGGAAAAAAGCTGTCCCTGTGTCTGGTTGTTTCAGCATGCAGGGCCCTATAACGCCATCCTGAGGATAGGAGTTGAAACAGTTTATGTCCAGGATGTGAGGGGTCTGTAAATATTTTCCCAGCCCTCTTTTTGACTCGTGCAATATACAGATCCTCAATGGAAGGCAGGTTGGTAGCCCTTGTTTTTTCTGCAGTTCCAATTATCCTCTGAAGTCTGGGTCTGTCTTGTTCGGTTGCTGTGCCAAATCAGTTACAGGAGTACAAAAAATAGGCAAACTTATCAAAATTCACCTCTTGAAATGCCTGATTGAGTGAAACTTCCACTGGTAAGTGCTAAAAACAGCATGAATTCTTTTCCCCCCACTTTTTCCCCCAATGTCAACACCACCGCTATAATAATTCCACCCCCTCCCCAGTGGTGGGTTTCAATTTTTTTTACTACTGGTTCTGTGGGTGTGGCTTGGTGGGTGTGGCAGGGGAAGGATACTGTAAAATCTCCATTCCCACCCCACTCCAGGGGAAGGTTACTGCAAAATCCCCATTTCCTCCTGATCAGCTGGGACTTGGGAGGCAGAGAATAGATGGGGGCAGGGCCAGTCAGAATTTTTACTACCGGTTCTCTGAACTACTCAAAATTTCCTCTACCGGTTCTCCAGAACTGGTCGGAACCTGCTGAAACCCACCTCTGCCCCTCCCCCTGCAAACCAAGTTTCTAGTCCTTAAGAACACTGTTTGGCAGCACATGGGCGGCAGCCAATTGAAGAATAAGCCGCCCACACGCCAGATTATTTTGCAACAGAAGGCTCAAAACTGCCCTAAAGGATGAAGTTTTCAGTTTGTCATAAAACTGCTGCTTTCCCTATCAACAAAATAACCTGAATTAAGCCAAACAAGCAAAAGAGAGAGAGAGAGAGAGAGAGAGAGAGAGAGAGAGATGCAAATGAGCGTAATTTTGCACGCTTTTCTAATCTGCATCTGTCAGACTATATTTGCAATCGTTTCTCGGGCCCGGTTGTGGCATTGCGATTCCTTGCACACACCTCCGTTACTGTTACCTTGATGGCAGCACAGGGGCTCTCCCTCCCTCTCATATACGGGACGTCCTCAAGTTACGACCGCAGTGCAGCCCTGAGTTTCTCTTGCTAAGCAAGACAGCGGTCAAAGCGAGTCCTGCTCAGTTTTATGACCTTTCTTGCCACCGTTGTTAAGTGAATCACTGGAGGAGTTAGTAACCTGGCTGTGAAGGGAATTGGGCTTCCCCGTTGACTTCGCTTGTCAAAAGGTCGCAAAAGGGGATCACGTGAGCTTGGGATGCAGCAACGGTCATAAATATGAGTCAGTGCCCAAGTGTCTGAAGTTTGATCATGTGACCATGGGGAGGGTGCAACGGTCGTAAGTGTGAAAAATGGTCATGTCACTTTTTTCAGTGCTGTTTTAACTTTGAATAGTCATTAAATGAATCTTCTTTCCTCCTCCATCCTTCCTTCCTTCCTTCCTTCCTTCCCTCCCTCCCTCTCCCACTCCTTCCTTCCTTCCTTCCTTCCTTCCTTCCTCCCCTCCCTCCCTCCCTCCCTCCCTCCCTCTCTCTCTCCTTTCTTTTCTTTCTCTCTTTCTTGCCAGTCAGTGTGGGGGCATTTCCATTGCCTGCCTCAACTTTGTAGCCCAACCATCCCATGGCAGAAGCCGCGGACACCTGTCTCTTATCTCTTATTTTCTCACCCTGCCCTCCCTTCCTTGTGTCCAGCGCTTACCTGTGTACACAAACCGCCCAGGTGCTCCTTTGCAAAACTGCTTCGACTTGTAGGACAGTGTCACCTCCACCACGCCGGGGATGTGCCGGGGCGGCGTCTGAACCCGGATTGCATGTGGCGTGATCAGCTGTTATGGGGAGAAGAGGATGGTCAGACGGGGACATTTTGTGCTAAGGGAAAGGGCAGCAGGACGCTGAGAAGCCATGAAGATTTTGAGGCTGGCATCCCTTCCTCTCCTTCCTCCTCCTCCTGTGCATTGTTTCCCTTCCTTTCCTCTCCTTTCTTCTTCCCTCTCCTCCTCCTCCTCCATCCTTTCTCTTCTTTTCCTCTCCTTTCTTCCTTCTCCTTCTTCTTTTCCTGCATCTCTTCTCCTTTTTTCTCCCCTTCCTTTCCACTCTGCTCTTTCTCCTCTTCCACTGTCCTCCTCCTCCTCCTTTTCTTCCTCCCCTTCCTTTTCCTTCTCCTCCTCCTCCTGTGTTCCTCCTCCTTCTTCTCTTCTTCCTCCTTCTCCTTCTCTCTCTCCCCCCCACCCCCCAGTGAGGTTTATTGTCCCTTGCTTTCGGTCTCCCTTCTTCCTGCACTCTCCCTCCCAGCCACCCCACCTGGGAAAGACTCCATGGACAGGTAGCCACAGCAGCAACTCAGAGAAATTTCCTTTCAGGAGGTGGAGGGTCTTTTTGCCCACAAAAGGAGTGCCAATATACATCCCCCCCCATGAGGAAAGTGATGTGCCTTGGACCTGAAAATGGGAATTATAGACGCCTTCCATTATGCTTTTTTCTTGCCACCCAGAAAAAGGCGCAGTTTCTGCACTGGCTGATTTTTGACCCCAGACCCAAAGCTGTTCTTTGCCTTTGGGTTTTACGTTGGGGGTGGGTGGGCTTTGCGCCATTTCTGCCTGCGGTTAACTTGAGCTGGGTTGTTTCTGCAAACTCTCTTGGGAGCAAAAATATGAAGACCAGCCCCCCAAAAATGGAGTTAGATTGTGGATTTTGCTGGGACTCAAAAGGTTTTGCATTGGGGTTAGGTGGGAAGGGAAGGAAGGGAAAAACGAAGGGGAGGGGAAGGAGGGGAATCAGACATAAAATGATGGGATGATGGGAAGAGAGGGAGAGGGAGGGGAGAGAGGGAACGGAAAAGG
This sequence comes from Arizona elegans, assembly GCA_022577455.1. Classification (NCBI taxonomy): domain Eukaryota; kingdom Metazoa; phylum Chordata; class Lepidosauria; order Squamata; family Colubridae; genus Arizona; species Arizona elegans. The sequence goes on from JAKOOJ010000056.1 coordinate 822,161, forward strand.
AAAGAGGGGGGAGAGGAAAAGGAGGAGGGGAAGGGAGGGAAGGAGAATCAGACATAAAATGGTGGGATGGGATGGAAAGAGAAGGGGAGGGAGGGAGAGGGGGCAGAAGAGGGAGGGGAAGAGGGAGGGGGAAGAGAGAGAGAGAGAGGAGAGGGTGGGGAGGGACGGGAAGGGAAGGGAAAGAGTGGGAGGGGAGGGGAGGGGAAGAGAAGGGAGGGGAGGGGAAGGGAAGGGAAGGAGGTAAATGAAGGGAAGAGAAGGAGAAGAAAAGAGGCAGGCAAAGAGGAGGGAAAGGGAAGGGAGGAGGGGAGGGGAGGGGAAGGGAAAAGGGAAGAGAAGGAGAAGGAAAGAGGCAGGCAGAGAGGAGGGAAAGGGAAGGGAGGAGGGGAGGGAAGGGAAGGGGAAGGGAAAAGGGAAGAGAAGGAGAAGGGAAGGGAAAGAGGCAGGCAAAGCAGAGAGGATGGAGAAAGGGAAGGGAAGGGGAAAATGGAGGATAGTAAGAAGAAAGAAAGGGAAAGATAAAAGAGGAAGATAAAAATAAATCCAGAAATGGGGAGTGGGGAAAGCTGGCAGACTCACCTCACTCCAGACCAGCATGGTGCCGAAGACCACTTGAAGCCCATCGAAGAAGTTGTCCCCAATGACAATCACGGTGGCCCCTCCCGTCGTCCAGCCTTCGCTGGGGCTGATGGCTTTGATGCAGGGCGTGGCTGCTTTAGGAGGGCGAAGAGAGAGGGGGGGAAGGACAAAGCGTCAGGAATCTCCCGCACAGACCAGGAGGGGAGGGAAGACCCTCAGAAAGAAGGGGAGGGGAAGGGAAGGGAAGGGAAGCAGGCCAAGGACGAGGGCACCAAAGAGACGCCCCCTCCCCACAGCTCAAAGGGGACCCTCTTGGAAGGCTCCAAGAAACAGCAGCCGGATTCCGTTTTCCTCTCAATTAAGATCCTAAAGCCAAGCCAACATATTGGCCAGCATTGGCTGGGAAAGAGGTAACACTAAACCGGGATTAGAGACATCTGGCTTCCATGCCTGGTGGATGTTCTTCTGCCTAATGATAGTCCTTGACTTACAACAGTTCATTTAGTGACCGTTACAATGGCATTGAAAAAAGTGACAGGATGGTTATTCACACTTACGACCGTTGCAGCTTCCCCATGGACACGGGGTTTATATTTCGATGTTTGGCAACTGACTTGTATTTATGACGGTCGCTGTGTCCTGGGGTGGTGGTGGGGGGCTGGTCATGTGATCCCCTTTTGCACCCTTCTGACAAGCAAAGTCAATGGGGAAGTCAGATTCACTTAACAACCGTGTGACTAACTTAACAATTGCAGTGATTCACTTAACAACCATGGGAAGAAAGATCGTAAACTGGAGCAAAGCTCGCTGAGGAAAAGTCTCACTTAGCAACATGAATCCTGGGCTCAATGGTGGTCGTAAATTGAGGACTACAGCCGCAAAGCCGTGTTTCTCAACCTCAGGAATTTTAAGATGGGTGGATTTCAACTCCCTGAATTCCTCAGCCAGCTGGCCTGCCTCCTGCCCTGAACAGGGAGGTGGATTGGATGACCTCTAAAGTCTCTTCCTGACTCTATTGGCAGGGAGATCTTGAGGCTGGAAGACAACCCGGTGAGGTGAAAGCATGTTGCATGGAGAAACAGGGCCCCGTTTGCTCGCTTAAATTAATTAAATCGACCAAATCCATCAAAATCATTCTAAGTACATAACCGGTCCCAGATTAAGGCTCAATAACTGGAAGGTTTAGTCGTGCAAATCGTGAAAAAATAAGCACAGACATTCAATTTTAGGCTGCCTGGTGGCCACTGTGTCTCTTCAGAGCAATTCTTGCTTTTTACAGTCCATGCCAGAGGCAGGTTTCAGCAGGTTCTGACCAATTCTGGAGAACCGGTAGCGGAAATTTTGAGTAGTTCGGAGAACCGGTAGTAAAAATTCTGACTGGCCCCGCCCCCATCTATTCTCTGCCTCCCAAGTCCCAGCTGATCAGGAGGGAATGGGGATTTTGCAGTATCCTTCCCTTGGAGTGGGGTGGGAATGGAGTTTTTACAGTATCCTTCCCCTGCCATGCCCACCAAGCTACGCCCACAGAACGGGTAGTAAAAATTTTTGAAACCCATCACTGGTCCATGCGTGGCTGAGAACGATGGAGTTTGTGGTCTGGAAGGGCACCAGGTTGCAGAAAGCTGTTCTGAAAAACTGGAGGGCAGGAAAGACAATTTCAGGGGTCTCTGCAGTTGTTAAGTGAGCTGTGCCCGATTTTGTGACCTTTTGCGGTTCTTAAATAGATCAAACCAGTGGTGAAATCCATTTTTTTTACTACCGGTTCTGTGGGCGTGGCTTGGTGGACGTGGCTTGGTGGGCATGACAGGGGAAGGATACTGCAAAATCTCCATTCCCACTCTGCTCTGGGACCAGCCAGAGGTGGTATTTGCCGGTTCTACAAACTACTCAAAATTTCCGCTACCGGTTCTCCAGAACCTGTCAGAAATCCTGCTGGATTTCACCCCCTGGATCAAACATTCCTTATGTGAATCCCGCTTCCTCCATTCACGCTGCTTGCTGGAAACTGGCTGGGAACATCGCAAACGGTGACCACGTGATCGCAGACACGACGACGGTCGTACATGCAGGTTGGTTGCCAAGGGCCCCCAAATCGGATGATGTGAATATGGGACAGTTGCTATGGTCATATGTACGAGGATCAGTCCGGGTTCACTTTTTTCAGCGCCCTTCTAACTTGCAACGGTCACTAAATGAACTATTGTTAAGTCGAGGATTGTATTTGAAGCCTGGCGGATCAACTCCCGTCTTCCCTCAGAGTAGGGCAACACAACCATTCTTTGCTTGGGGTTCCTCCCCATTGTCCCCCCCCTCATTTACGTCCTTGAACTATGACTGGTCTTTTAAAGAAGAGGGGATCAATTTATTTTCGAAAGCATCTGCAGGCAGGGCAAGAAGCACTGAATGAAAACTAATCAAGGAGAGAAGCAACCTAGAACTAAGGAGGAATTTCGTGACAGTGAGAACGATTAACCTGCAGAACAACTTGCCACTAGAAGTTGTGGCTGCCCCATCATTGGAGGCTTTCAAGAAGAGACTGGGTAACCATTTGTCTGGAATAGTCTAGGGTTTCCTGCCTGAGCAGGAGGTTGGACTAGAAGACCTCCAAGGTCCCTTCCAACTCTGTTATTCTATTCTATTTCATTCCATTCCAAATCCCACCCCCTCCTCCTATTATTATTATTATTATTATTATTATTATTATTATTATTATTGGGAGTTTTGTGGTTGCTGGTATGCAAAAGTGTATATAGGCAAGGGTACCTTCTGAAGGATCCAACCGACGTGCTCGGCGTCCATGCTTGGAATTGTTGTGGACAAACATGTTGTCGGACACGGCAAGGACATGGCCATCGACATTCACCGTCGTCGAAACCACCACCTGCGGAAAGGGAAGCATCAAATGGACGAATACAAACAATCAGAAAGAGAGCTTGGAGGATGATCGGGATAGAACCAAACACAGCAACGTTAGCAATTTAGCTGTTTAAAAAAAATCGTCCTTCGGTTGTTCAGGTAGTGGGTTGCTGTTGTTTTAACACAATTTAACTTTTATGATTAAAGAAGTAGGAAGAGAGGTTTAGTAAGAAAAGAATTACTTTCAGAGGATACAAAAGAAAGTATGTAAAAGAAAGAAAGAAACTAACCCCCTCCCCCAAATCTGACTGTCCATCTCTCTCTCTCTCCTCTTTCTATTATCTCTCTCTCTTCTCTTCTCTCTATCATCTCTCTCTCTCTCTCTCTCTCTCTGAGATCTATCTATCATATTTATCATCTGTCTATATATTGCTCCTCTCTCCCTATCCTATCTTGTCCTTGTCTGTCTGTGTGTCTGTCTGT